>JAPSGF010000038.1:5510421-5619031 GCA_035772895.1 Perdix hodgsoniae | reverse complement strand
AATTACTCTGTACAAACAATAACTTGATTTTCAGTTCTAAGCCCTTGAGAAAATGGCATACTGGTGACATTTTACTGGCACACTGGGAGCTTCACAACATTTGTTCAGAGCATGAAACATCCCCATAGCAAGCTCTGCTGCCAGGGTCAGACTTCGGAAAGGCTCCATTTAGGCAGAGAGGAACATGGGGAAGAGTACCATACAGAAAGGGGTAAGAAGGGCAAAGAATCCCTAGTTTGACCATTTCCCAAGGGCTAGATTCAGAGGAGACTTGCAGAAGAAAAGCAAAGAAGCACATAAGAGTTTTAATTAGCTGAACTTTCCAACATTTACACTGGGAAATGGCTCTCAAATCTGCCAGGCACAGCAAGGATGAGAAATGCTGCTGAGGCCCAACTCAGATATGGATCAAGACTGTAAGCACTGAAGTCAGTAGAAATATCTATAGGGAAGTTTAGACAGCAGCAAATTTCTGGTTCAGAAGTTTCACGGAGGTGGTTAGGTAACCACAGGAGGACTCAGGAAAAAAGAATTTGTTCTGAATGTGAAGGACCATGCAACATTAGCAATGATCACGTAACAGGGGTGTGTGCATCTGTGCGTGTGCAGGCACACGTGCGTGCCTCCTGACCCACCACTGCCGAAGAAGTTTCAGGGATTGGCCTGTCTTGAACTAATGAGATGAAAAGAGAGTGTGAAGCAACCCGTAACTTCTGTAGGCCATGGCTGAGGTGCTGCAAAGAGAGGGTATACACTGGAGTGCACGTAACCCTTTTCTAACCTTTCGTGGCCTGTGTATGAGATAAGGATCAACATGGGAGCCCTTTGTCCACCTGGGTTCCCAAGGAAGCATTGGTTAGGCTGTAGCTTCAATGGGCTCCCAGCTTCTGGAGTGTTGCCTTCTCCTTGAGACATCTGGTTAATTAACTGTCTTAACTTACCTATGCAATAGCAGGTGTTCATCTAAGGAAGACAAATGCCAACAGTCTCACATTCAGGAGACAGTGTTCAGGTCTCAAGAACTTCTCCCCAAATTGAATAAGGTTTCACCACTCCAAATTATTCCTTTGAGAGCCAAAGCAAGTCTGAGCTGCTAGGATTTCTGGGAATTATCATTGGCTACTTAGCTACATGACCTTCAGGTGGTAGTCAGGAGGTGACCTTGGGCTCCCTGCAGCCCAATCCACCTTCAATCTATTCTCTCTTTCTGAATGTGGCTTACCACAATATTAAAAAAATCTGAAGAGTGCTGTAAGAATCTTCCTTGTCTAGCATGCATCCTGTCTGTCTAGCTGGAATTACTGATTTTCTCTCAAGGACAGACAGAAAATTCACTCTTAGTTGGATCCCTCAGAAGTTTCAGACTGTGCCCAATACTCCTATTATCAGATCAAATACAAAGAAGATTACTCCACTATTATTTCTCTTCCTTGCATCGCTATGACTATTTTCACCTGTACTACATGTATTCAGGCTGCCAACAGTTCAAAGCTCTCCAATTATTCAACTGATGAGAGTTCAGAGAGCAACAAGAACACTTGGCGATCTGTGAAATATAATCTGTGAGGAAATGGCAAAAGAATTTTTGTTTCCTTAAATATAGAGAAGGCTGAAAAAAGACATGATAACAGTCCTCAAAAATGTAAACCACCACAGCAAAGAGGAAGGAAATAATCTTTTCTCTCCCACATGAAGAGGATAAGAGTAACAGGCTAAAATTGTAGCAAGGCTGATTTATTTATTAAGTTAGGCTTCAGCAAAGCCATTCCTGGCTGTAAGGGTTGTGGAAATCTCCACAGCTGGAATGATTTTGGAGCAGGCTGGGTCAATGTCTGTGTGAATGGGACAAGCACCACTGAGCTGCTGTTGCAGGAGAAGCAATCTGTGACCATTCAACATCCTTTCTAGCCTTGCTTTCTTATAATTTAATAATTCATTGGATAAGTACATGTTCATTTGTTACCCTTTGACAGAATTTTTGAAATATGCTTCTATCTTTGTGTTAAAGGTGATGCAACTCCTGCCAGCTAGGAGCTAGAACCCTACCACTCATTGAAAGACAATGGGACTAATGCTTCTTAACATACTACCAAAAAAATGGACCTTTTGCTTATATAGTTGCTTGCCTTCACTTCTGCTGTGGCCTGCACTGCCATGTTGCCTGTCTATGGTTTTATGATTCTATGATACCAGGTAATCCCCTCAGTAGGCTAAGCAATCTCCGTCTCCAGGCTGATTTAGTTGCTTGTCCTTATTATTCTCACTGGCTGGCTTTTCCAGAACATCTTCACTTAGGCAAACAAAAGCCTTCTCAAAATTTCTAACCTAGCATTTTTTCTTGGCCGATTTATAAATTAGTTCCTGTGCTAATGCTGGGCTTCCGTCTCCTTGATATCATCCATCTTAGAAGGTGGCATCAGTATCCCTCTTGTTTTTCATTCTGTAAAGCTAAACAAATCTTTTCATACTCTCTTAGAGGATATGCACCCATAACAGATCATGAGGACCCTCCTTTCTTGATGTAGTGAAGACCCAAAATTATAGACTGGAGAGAGGTTGTCTCAAAGGCAAAATACAGCCATTTTTATAACAAAAAATCAAGGCCTGGGAAGGGTTAAAAAGAGAAGTAGCCTGTTATTTGCTTGGTTAGAAGCACAGTTGTCCTGCAGGAACTCTTGTGGTCTTGGTTATGGTTCTCTCCTAAGCACCACAAGAAATCTGAGCGTGATGTAGAAGAGCAATTCTCATATCAATCTTTGGGCAGCATGGCTTTCTGCTGTCAGTAGACTCTACAAACCAGTGCTGAGGCCTGGGAACTGCAGCCTCTTCTTCCCACATCCCCTCTGCATTGGCCAGCCCCACTGATGGCACCAGCACTGCTATGCCATGGTTACACACTCAGCAGCAATGCTGCTTGAACCGGCTTGTCCCCACCCTTCTCCACTCCCAGCAGCATTTTCCATTCCCTGCTGGGCACCCTTGCTATTGCCAGCATAAGTGTTTGTGCAATTATGTGCAGAACCAGGTCAGAGATTTGATCCCAGCCAAAAAAAATGGCCAAATACATGTATATTTTTTTCCAGCTGGAATAAGATCTTCTGTCTGGTTTCTTGGGTGGCTGCACAAACAGTTTAGCTGGCGTATAGGAGGGAAGATGACACGGGTGGAAATGAGCATCTTTACCATGAATGCTCCTCCCAGGGGAACATGGCTGTTCTGCAGTGCCTTCCCTCTGCTCTCAGCTAGTGTGGGCAAAGGAAATCATATACTTGTTCTTCATCATGCCCCACATGCTCCTCACCCTCCTTTCAAGGAACAATGCACTTTCCCCATTCATCTCTTGTATATGTCACCAAAAAGACTAACCAAATCAAAAACAGACCAGTTTTGGAGATCTCCCACTTATCTTGTTGGATAAACACAGAATCTAAGAAGGGGGATCATTAACCCTAAAACTAGTGCGTGCTGCCACTCATGTCAGAATCTTTTAGAAGTCATGCTGCATTTTCTATACTTTTATCTTTGAACCATCACGATGGTGTGTTCTGGCATCCTAACAATTACTGGGAAGATAATTAATCCTTTGTAATCAAATTTAGGAACATGAAAATCTCAGTTTTATCCGTGTTCATGGAGGTATTCTTTCTTAGTATGCTATTACAACTCAAGTTAAAATAAACCTACCTCTCTCTCCTCACATTTTCCAGTTCTGAGCTTTGCTGTCACTGATATATACAAATAACTTCCAGGAAGAATGTTTTTGTTTGAAGTCTTCTCTTTCTAATGTGCTTGGCTCCAGATACTCCAAGGACTGTTGTTACAGCCATTACTACTAACATGCTTTGCAGAAAAACTCCTTCACGCTATCTTGGGAGTGTGAATTGGGAATCTAGCTTGACATAAGTGAAGGACACAAGAGTAACTGCAAGCTGTGACTGATTTCAGTAGGTAGTTTGAGGACGTTACACAGGATTATTACTCTTGCAATACTCTCTGGACAGCATGAGGAAATAAAAAAAGTAGCATAGCACTTAGATACAGTACTAAGAAAAATAGTTGAAAAAGTACATTCTTATATAATATTAACTTCGTCCGAAATTAGCTCACTGGTGATTTTTGTTTATCTATCAAACAAAGTGATGGATACTTCATTCCTGTCTGACCACCAAAAGCTATTTTGGACTTGTTTTTATGCCTGTCACACGTGTAGGGACTCAAAAAATTTGGCCAGACTTCACGGGTCATTTGCTGGAGATGTATTCACAAAAAACCTGCACAGCATGAACTCCTTGTGACTCCTAGGAGTGGCCTCAACAAACACAGTGGATGCACATCCAGTGCAAATTATCTATCAGTAAGCAATATATTATTTATAAACTGGTCAACCATGTTTTTTTAGACTATACTAAGAAAAGTAATTGAAAACATGTAAATGTCTATATTTTCATTCCTGTAACAGTGTACTTACTTACAGTGAGTTTTTAGTTAACATATAGTTTCTCATCAGGACAGCAAGTCAACAGCAGCAGATAGCTACCTGGGTTTTGAACTAGATACTCTTTTCAGTGAAGAAAAAAAAAACAACAGCTGCTGAAAAGGAGCAAGGAATAGCCCCTCACTTTTGTTCTCCATTTAAACAAGCTCTTCACTAACAACAAGACATAGTCTCTCATTCAAGAGTAGGAGCCATGAAGGTGGCTTTCATTGTGACTATAGAACCAGCTGCACCTAAATTCATGTAAACAGAGTGTATCTTTTAAGCAAGCCGAAGTCTTAAGTCTTTTGTGTCCTTCTCTTTCAGAAGACAAAATTAAATCTAAAAGCTGACTGTGTTATCAAAACAAACGAAAGCAAGAATACAGAAGCCATTTGTTCTAGCTTCTGTCATTTACTTTAGAAGGAAAGCTGTTGGTTTAGATTGTCTAGCTGTTGGATGGGGGCCCAGATTGGGCCCAAATGACAATTCTGTCTTATCTTTTCAGCAGACGAGCTGCTGTTGCATTATCCTTTACTATATGTCAGAATAGCCAGGGAGGTGAGCCATGCACATGGCCCAACAGACTTAAAGGAGAAGGATCTCTCAAAATTAATAACTACTCCCTGGTGAAAGTAAGCTTGATCAACTCCACATAGACACATCGTGTCAAGAAAGAGAATTTGGCAGTAGTCGAAGCCTTTCTCCATGGGAATGACATGGCTCTGCCCCTTTCCTTGCCCCAGGTGTGTTTGTGGCTGGGTCAGCTCTCAGCCGCCTGATGTTGGCCCAAGGCTGAGCCAGAGCTGAAGAGTGAGCTGGGCAAGGCTGCATCCCCGCAGCATCCCTGGCTAAGGTGGGTTCAAGCTGCTGTAGAGGCCACAGCCTAAAGGTCAGATGAGGGATATCCTCATCCTGCTTTCCTGCATGGTATTAGCTTGCTCACTGGATATATCTCACTGCTTCAGCTCATACAACTGTGAGAAAAAAAAAAAAAGCAAGCTGTTTGAGAGGAATGCAGGGGGACTAAATTCATCAGCACTTTGAAATGAACTTGCAGTACTAAGCACTGGTATTATCACTGCAAAACCAGGCCTTTTGCTGGGAAGCATCAATGCTACAGGATCGTCTACTGACAGAGTTGTCAGCACTTTTTATAAGGCTGGAGCACCAGGACATGAATTTGGTTAAACTGTTTAAGCAGTACATATTACTTACCATACATTTTTCATGCTACTGTGATGAGAGAAATTGTCCTTCAAAAAGCCAGAGAAGCTGACCTGATCTGCAGGTGGTACAAAATAGCAGAGTTTCTCTGGAATCTAGAGAATTGCACTGATTCTTCTGCCTAAGCATTCCACCTAATAATAACTTATTTTCCCGCACTGTGATTTGATTCTGGCTGCATACATTTCCATTCCAGTGTCGTTCGTAGTTGTTTTTGACTTTAGCAAAAAGCAGAACTTGATCTCAGCCAGGACCAGCTATATCAAATTGAAGCTGGAACAAGTGCTGGGGAGGGATAAGGAAGGGCCTTTTGGCTAGAGAGAAAAATGAGAAGAAGCGACTATAAACAGAGCAAAGTGGAAATTTTACCTCAGTCGTAACAATATCTTTGCTGTGGCAGCAGCTAGCAGGCATAACTTTCTGGACCTAAGCTCTTTAGCCGTTAGTTTTTCATCTGCACTCTCAGCTGCGTGCTGATGAGCTGGGCGAGCTGGGGATCACGACTGCAGCCACACAGCCCATGCCAGGAACCACTTGGTACACTGGCTGCAACCCTGCGTCCCAGCCCAAGTGAGCTCATGAGGCTCAGCTGGGCTCCGAGAGGTAGCACAGACACGTCATGAGCACGACTGTCATGGAAAGTCTAAGAAGAACGCTTGTTCCACGCGCTGCCTGGACAATGCAGCATTGGCTGCCACCCCCTCTCTCAGCCCCCAGCTGATGCCAAAGCGGGCGGCCGGCCGCGGCTGATGAATAGTGGGTCTGTTCCAGCAGCTGAGCGGCCTGGTCCAGCAAGAAGAGAGCCTCCGGGAGCTCAGAGTGCCCCGCTCCTCGTGCCGTCTGCAGGGAAGAGAGCCGGGGGCAGCAGGATGGCCTCGGAGGGGGAGAGCATCAACCTGCAAGTGAGTCCACCTCAGGGAAATAGCTGGGGAGGGAGAAACGGGAGGGAAGATTCCTGCTTCAGGGGATACATTCACCCCTTCTATCACTCGCTCTTCTGTTCCGTCAGCCAATTTCACTTGCTGCTTTTTGCCTCTGCTCTCTTTTGAAGTGAAACTAGCTCTGCCCCTGTTATGCCAGGAGCTAGGAGTCTTTCCCTGAAAGAGGGTAAAAAGAGCGGAATTGCTAAGAAGAGCTGCCCTGGGGGGCAGCAGGAGCAGAAGGGAGCGTTCAGCTCTCAGGAGGAGGCAGCACATACTTTACAAGCTGCAAAACTCCGATCCGTTCCTCATCTCACAAAGCCTTGCTCTGTTTGGCAGAAACTGCTCCCAATCTGGAGAGGAGGAGAAGAAATAAATACAGCAAATGCTGAGGGAGTGCAGAGGCCAGGGTTTCCTATGTGGGGTTTGCAGAGAAGCAACACTTCTTGATAAAGCTCTTTCAGTTCTCCACGTTCCTCTTCTGAGTATTTGTGTTTTTTAAGAAGGGTGTTTCTTGCTCTCAGCGTGTGTTCTAGGAAAGGGCAACTGCCCAAGGGTTTGGAAAAAGAAACTTTAGAGATTAAATGGAATCAAAACCCCAAATCACAAACACTCATCCGAAGTTCAAGCCCAGATCTGTGCTTGGGACAACTCCGGAGAAGGGCAGAATGTGAAGCACTGCCTGGGGCTCAGCTTCCAGCCCCGGGGAGGTTGACAGCAGGATCCAAATTTTGCCGCTGATTTTTCTGTCTGTTACAGTTTTAACTGTTCTCAGAATTATAAGTGGGGAAGTCCACCTGGTGGCTCAATTTTTAATTCTTCAGTCCATCTCAAAGAGACTAAAATGTAAGGTATGTACCCTTGGGAATAATCAGGGTTATCATCCCAGAGCTGGAGCAGTGGACTGGAAAGAAGGGTGGAGGTTCTCTGTTTCTGCAGGACCTCCCCTAAAGGTATGAAGTGCAGAGCAGCTTTATAAAACCTTGCAACAGCTATGCTTAGAGATAGAGACACCATAACTGAGTGATATGTAGAGGTAGCTTTGACAGTTAGTGAAAATACATTCTGTTTAGCACTCAGGAAGAGAGAGGATAAACTTTCCTAGAGAAAAATATAGACATCACTGAGCCAGGAACTGGAGACAGAGGACAAAGAGGATACAAAATTATGCTAAATAAAAATAAAGTTAAATCCTTGTATATTAAATCTTCCCACACAATGAAAAGTTTCAGGTCTATATTGGATTTTTAGCACAGTCCATAGATGAAAAAAAATCAATTTCACAGATTAAAATGCTCAGAAACTACAGAAAAATCTAGATTTTAGATTTTTTCCGCAGTCAGACTTTTCTCTTCCATTTCATCTTGAGGTTATGAAGAGCCAAAAGTGATTTGCAGTACCATCAGCCAAAAGTAGTCCTTACAACACTCAGAAAAGTAAATAATGCCAGAAGGACAGAGTTTCCTTGAGTTACAACATTGAAAAGAGCATACATATGTGTTTCTGAAGTAGGAAGGGGTGGAGGCCCAGGGAGGTGGTGGAGTCACCGTCCCTGGAGGTGGTCAAGAACCTGGAGGTGGATGTGGCACTGAGAGACACGGTCAGTGGGCATGGTGGAGACTGGCTGAGAGCTGAACTACGTCATCATAGTGGCCTTTCCAACTTCAGCAATTCTCTGATGCTACAAGTGTTTCTATCTTTCTCTACATAGGATGCCACACCAAAGATCTGAGATTTGATTTGTGACAGTATAGAGAGATTTCATGAAGCCACCAGAAAGTACCAAAGTGAGACAAGCGCATGCATATGATAGGAAATATGCAGTGCTGGCAAAGGAGGGAAAATACATTGCATACAACTGCACTGCTGAGGCAGGCAGAGGGTCCCAGTGTGTTGTGATTTAAGAAACGTAAGATAAAGGGATCAGTGGAGGGGGTAAAAACATGTCTTTCAGTAGAAAGTCTATTTAAAAGACTTTGTTGAGACCCTGCTCTGAGCACTGACTGCAAAGCAGGTGTCTTCCTGGATGTTTCCAGCTGTGGGTTTATGAGGAACCTGCAGGAACGTGTGCCTTATGCTGTAGGGAGATGACTCCTGATCCGCTCCTCCTCTGGGAGCTGTGGGATAGAGTGGCAGGAACAGCCAGGAACATGGCTGAGATACAACACAGAAACATGATCGTGTACTTATATGGGAAGGGTCCTAGTATTTCTTACACATTTGGACAAACAGGCTTGTCAGGTGACAAGAGAATGGAAATAATATGAGTCTCTAGCCCAGCACAGAAGAGAGCTGGAAGAGGTGATGAGACCATTTTAGATGGTTCTAAGGATAACTGATTGGTTCCCAACATTTTTGCTCGTCCTAAAAGATGAGAATAAAGCTCACTCAGCAAAATTGAAAGCCTCCCTGGCAGGAGACACTCCCTGTCCAGTGTGGCATCAGCCTGTGGAATTTGCCATCTCATAGAGCAGGTCAGAAAGCCAAATACTGGAGCAAGCATTGAGAAGTCAGAAGGATGTTATCATCAGTAACAATATTTACAGTTCTGCGAGTTAAAAAAGGTACTTTCAATTCCCATGACCAATGGCAGGATAAAAACAAATCTCTCCTCAGCTCCCTGCAGGCAATAACCAAGTTGCTGACCAGACTGCAAAAGATAACTTGCACTCGAGAAGATGTTTGCCAATTGTCCATTGGTGAGATGTGGGGCAGATTTTTATCAGCAAAAAAGTGTCATTAATCCACTTTTTCACAAACAAACATTTTCTTGCTTGGTGTGTTTGAAAGCAATCTCATTTTCAGTTTCGAGGACTGACAGAACCTCAAATGACACACAGGGTCGCAGAATGGAAAAAAACCAGGCACACAAAGATAGAGCAGCCTCACCTGATTTGCACCCGTTAGCCAAACACTAAAACAAAACTTAAATTTAAACCTTTTAATTAAAAAGATTAATTCACTCATTAAAAGACAAGACTTTAATGTGAATCAATTTAAATAATACATTTTTCTTACTGGACATCTCTATTTTGGTTTTCGAGCAAAACTTCCACCTTCTCCTACTAAACATCTGCCATTGACAAGTAAGCATGGAGGTGGAGCAGTAACACGATGAGATGCAACAGTGTGTTCTGAGATAGAAAAACACGTGTGGGAGAGAAACAGCCCACAGGGTCCCATCACCAGGTCCTTTTTGCTTCAGGAAATAAAGGTTTGCAAGCCAGAATAGTAGCTTGGCTTTGATAGTCACACTCTGGCTGATTAATCTGCACTTTTTCTATTACTTCTCCTAACTCCCACCTCTTCCCCTGATTTGCAGGGGGGGGGTTGGGGAGAACGGGGAGGAGGAGGGGGCGGCTGTACAGGTCTGTTTTTTTCAGAAGCAAAAGGCCCATTCAATCTGTTTAGCCGTGTGCCTCAGCTGCTGCAGTTCACGATTTGGCATCTCAACACAACCCTGTTTCACTGGTGATTTAAGCTAATGTACCAGACTTTGAATGGGAGCAACTGAGACTACATCCGTTCTACCCCTCCCACCACAGCAACCGGGGGAAGGTCTGCAGACGGCTGAAGTCAGTAACACTCACACACTGCTGCAATGGCTATGTCTGTCAAAGCCCCAGATGAATACTGCAAAATGGAGCAAAGGCTGGGGCCGATTCTAAACGGCTCCAGAGGCTGGTTAGGTTTGTGTTTTAATATTTTCTAATTCATGAATGAATGCTGTGTTCTGGTTAAGTGGGCGTTTAAAGGATGTGCACTGGATGAATGCCATCCATAATCATATTGCAAAAGGGACTACATCGCGCATGCCGCTTCTTTCTTTCTTTTTATAGTTTCTTACCCCTTAGTTTAAAAAAAAAAATACAATCCTCTGGGATGAGAAGCAGAAATAATACATCACCATTTAGGGAATCATTCATACATCAAAAGTAAAAAGAGTAAACAGATAAAATAATCATTCTGGGAAAAAGCCCCCGTGCTGAAATTTTTTGGCATAAGCTGTTTGGTGAACGCTTGGAATACTACGTACATCTGCAGAAAGAAAGACAGGTTTACAAGGAACTTGAAAGAAGGGGGGAAAAAAAAGGGGTGGGGGTGGGGATGGGGGTATTAAATCCTTGGATAATTTACTTCCAGTGCTCAGTTTTTGACCGGGTCAGCAGCAGGAAAATTTTAAACAGGCAGATAAATTGAGTTAGCTGTAGGCCTGACAGTAGTGGGGATTTTTCCAAAATGCCCACAAAACAATTGGAAAGTCCCACTTAGTGCCGTAAAACCCATCTCCCACATCCCACTTTCAGCCCAGGCTTGAAGAGGGAAAGCAGCAAGTGTCTTAGACTTCTGGTTTTGCATTTTTGTTTGTGGCTTTAGCATGTGCCTCGAGGCTGTGACGTGCTTACAAGTTCCTGGCTCCAGCACATTATTTGCCTGCTTCTGCAGTAACAGCCAGCTTGTGCTTTCTAGTGCTGGAGGACCTTTACCCTCCTTTAGCAATTTCCTAGAATGATGGCAATACAACATCCCCAGCCAAGCAGTATCCTTGCCCCAGTGGACTTCAGTAGTGTTATTTAGGTTCAAGGACAACCTCTTCGATTTGTGTTTGGACAGCAGTCTCCAGTAAGAACGCACCTTTCAGGAAGAAAATACCAAGTGCTTCAGAAAGAGTCACTCCTGCAATGTGTGCAACTCAGTCGTCAAGCGTCTGAGAACTTATTTCACCAGTTTTAACAACACTAATCCAGATGACACAGCCCACCAAGCAGGAGCCTGCTCCCCACTTCCAGTGTGCGCTCCATCTCCTGTGTCACTCATTTGACCCTGGTAAAGCTAATTCAAAGAGTTAAACTCAGAAAAAATGCATCATTCTTTACCAGAGTTTCTGTTCCTCTGTGCTGAATGGGTTCCTGGAAGGATCAGGCAAGCTCCAACACCCAGCAGGGGTAGGACTGTGTGGCCAGGAGAGCACAGGGAGGGAGCAAGTTCCCTCCTCTCAGCAGAAGCTGCCTCTCGCTTCAGATCAATTAGCTGAAGGTCCAAGTCTGAGTGTTGCCCGAGGCAGGAGCAGGGAATGTCCAAACAGTAACAGTGATTGCTCTCACTAGTGGATGTCACTCAGACTGCAATATTTCAGACTGCTGCTTGAGACTAAAGCCTTTATAGGGCTAACCAGAGGCTAAGGTGAAGATTCAACATGCCTTGTCAGTCAGAAGGCAGATATGAAATACAGTATCGCACTTAGGAGTGAGAATGATCCTATGCTCTTCATTCCAGTGGCAGGGAGCTGTAAAGTTGGGGCTGGCTCCGGAGACTTGTAACTCTGACGCTAAAGGACAGACAGCATGATGACAGGATACTAAGAAGGAGACTTTTTCTTAGAGCCAGTACTGATCGGTCCTTTGTTCTCTAGCCAGACACGGCATTTCTCCTCTCCCCTGTACATTCCTCCCACCAGCTCTAACTGAATGCAGACTTCCCACTTAGAACATTCATTTATGCCTGTCCCAATCATGGGCATGGTGTTTTCTCATCTTGAAGAACTGAACTTGCCCAGATTTCAAGGTACCTGCTGAAAATGAGGTATGTGTAGAGTCAAACATGTCCTTGGAGTTATCCTACAGAAATCAGTGGCCTTACACACTGGAGGCTGACCTGGCCCTTGGCACTCCACCTTGTTGAGGGGTGGGGGAAAGACCAGTAGCAGTGTCTTAATTAAATCCCATGCTACTAAACCATGTTCACACTGAAAGTCTGCACATACAGAAGGCCAAGGGATTTTAACAGAACACATATCAAGAAATGAATTAACTTGATTTACCACTTAGTAAGTCTTCATTCACAGAAACAATAGGCATGGAGGAGCCTCCTGCGGAAGAGTACGAAGGGCTGCTTTTAAAAAGGATCCTTACACTGGGTTTAGGGCCAGGGTAGGATTCAGATAGCACTGTGGTAGATAGAAGGCAGTGATAGGTCATTAGAAGAATGATTTTGTCTGATGTATCTAAGAAGTCGCTTGCCAGGTCTTGGTGAGAGGCTGTGTATACAGTTGCATGTGGGTCGACAGCAAACCCACATGGCAGAGAGCTTCCTGGGAGACAAATTCATCCTTGACAGAACACCTCTGAAGACAGGAGGGGCTTATAGGAAGAAAATTGAGTCTTTTATGTCTGTTGTGGCAAGAGTAACTCAAGAAAAATTTGCCACGGTGTTTGCACATTCAGACTGCTTTGGGCCCACACTGAGGTCCCAATTGTGTTCTGTGGTGGTAGCCTTTGCTCAAAAACCTTTCAGCAGTGGCCAGTGAAAGAAGAAAGCAATACAAAGTAAGGAAAAGGGACTAAAATATTACCTGCTGGTACTATGTGCTATTGGACTGATATAATAAGTCCTCTTGCTGACATATTTTGTTTTCGGAGCACTCTTCCAGCATTCAGTCTACAAATTGATGCTTTAGACATTTGGGTTTCAGTCAGAGCTGGCGCTGCCATAACAATAAGTAAGTTCTGGAACATTTTACCCCGCTGCCTGGAAGGGTTTCTCACAGCACTTCACCTATATGTATGGTAAAAGTGTTCTGAAGAAACTGAGGGATTTACAAAAAGGAGAAGGTTAGAGCTCCCTGTTGGAAGGAGGGGTCATATGGGCTGGAGTGCTGCCACCTCCCTGAGGTAAGGGGAGAGGACCTCGAAAGTCAGTTGCTACACAGTAACACTGATAATAATAGATTTCTGTCTACTTTATAAATATTGTACAGCTGAAGCACGGTAAGAGAGAGGGAGCAGGCATGGGAGATGTGGGCCTCCTGAGGGTACAGGAAGGACACTAAGCAGTGACAGGATGGTGCCTGCACAGTGCCAGAGGCTGAGGAGACACGCAGGTCTTTGTGTGGTGGAGGCCCTATGCTCTGCCTAGAGTGGCGGTGAATCATCACTGGTGCACCCCTTTTGGAGGATGGGAGCCACCTCCAATCATCCCCCTTTCCTGTCATCCTACCATATTCCCCTTAGCAGCCCTTTGAGGGCCCCATCTGTTCTACACAGACAAGCATCCCCCACACTTGCAATCTGTAGATTTGAGTGCATAGGGAGTGGAGGATTTTATTTAGTGGCTAATCCATGACCTGTTTATGGTCATGGTAACACATGGCTTTCCTTGTTGGCCAATGACAAAGCCTCCCACCGAACCATCTTTGTGTGTTGGAGCCCTCTACAATGTGAATCCCCTGCTAAACCAATCAATTTTCATGTCTTTTATAAAAACTTTGCCTCGTTTGGCCTCATTCCATCCCACGTCTGAGAGCTGAATCATTCTTCTGCTTCTCTGTTCACCCTCATTTGACAAACAAGTACAGGTCCTCCCCTCATTTAGCCAGTAAAAATAGAAGCCTTCAGCACAAGCTACCATTTCTCAGCCCTTCCTGAAAAATCCATATTCGTGTATCATGTCTCTCTTCTGGCAGCCTGCAATGGGTGACACTGCATGTATACAGTAACACCCACACAGAAGCATGAACTTCTCCAAATATGAAAGGGCATGTGGGTATTTTCACTGCCATTTCCCCATCCCTGGCTTGTGAGTCAAATGTTTATAAAATACTATCTGAGAAAAGGGAGTAGAAGAAACCAGCTCCAAGAAACTTAACACTACTGAAATCTGGATTGCTTCGGGTATGTAAACATGTAACAGAAACTTGAATTGGACACCAGAATGATAGAAGAACCCAACTGCAGATGCTGCAAGATTCACATCACCAGGTACCATACACCTTGACACGCACCTTTGAAGAAGGCAAATTATAATTCCTTGTCAAATTACATGAATCAGCTGTCTGATTCTATAATTATAGCCGTGAAAACCTTTCTACTTGGGATCTTAGAACGTTCAATCCAAAATAACCCTTAGGGAAGAAATTTCTCATGAAGCTTCTTGGGTCAAGGTTCAGCAAGTGCTGGAAATTATGGGGGAATCCTACCACCCACTTTAGAGAAATGAGAACATGAAAATGAGATGCTGTGCTGGTTTGTGAATTGTTTGGCGTCCCTTATTTCTCTTTATAATTTTTGCAAATATTTATGCATATTTGCAGAACTTTTCACTTTGTACCCACACAATTCAAAACAATATTTTTGGGGGGAAGGACAAAAAACCCAGGTTCACCACAGGCTTTAGTTATAAACTAAAAATAACTGCTCCCACCAGTCTGAAGAGAGTCAAAAAGCGATCAGCCATTTAACTGTAACCTATGTTTTTCTGAAAGTATGTATCTGTAGAAAATATAAACACTGAAATATTCCACAGAAGTTATGTGAGAGCTAAGCTCACTGCCCATAATTTTCCAGGCATTTTATAAGAATCGGTGGATTTAACTTCCCAGTGTGTGCATGGAGAAACAAGTGTTTTCTTGCCTATTTCACAGACTGGTAAATCAAAGCAGAGGGACCATCGGTGTACCCAAAGGCACACATACAGAAACTGACAGAAGCAGGAAGGAAGAACAGGTTGTCTGAATGAACAGGTGAACTGGCATGCAGCAGAGTGGTCTGTTGTTCCATTTCTCCTTTTCATTTGCTAAAATCCTAATACCCGCTATTTTTTGAGGAATTGTTAAAAGTTGCTGTATTTAGTCATCAGAGACCACCTTGTTACCTCACACAGTGTAAAGTAAAGCATTAATTGAAGCTGCCAATAACAGACCAAACGCAATTCCCACCCTGCTGAATGTAACTTCAACATCAGTTGGAAACGGACTTTGTTGACAGGCTTTCAAAAGCCCAGGCACACAGCTGTGTTTGCATCTCTTTTTTGGTGGAGCTAGAGTCATGTTCAGCCACGCTGATGTAGGAAGCAAGCACCAAAGCAAAAGTGAAGTAAGCTAAATTAAATTAAACATAAATTATGACTCAGGATGATCACACATGTTCTTGATCACCACTATTCTACTTTAAGTTTGAACCCTTTATCAGCTGTTTCAAGACTGAATGTTTCTTCATGTCCCTTTGTGACTTCAGGCTGTGGTTACATTTTTTTACTGACTGAAACTACACGACAAGAGGTTCATCTTCACCACCACCATCAATTATTATTGCTCCCTCAGTGCAGCTGCTCAAGGTAATCACTCTATCAAGACTGTCTGGGCTTGGAAACCTCCATCACTGAGTATCTAAGATAACCCACATCATTGTGAAATAACTTGTTTAGGGAACGTGCAATTATGTCTTCTTCCATGGAAAAATTAACTCCCCTGTCATCTTGAATCTGGACAGAGACAGAAATGGCAGGTCCTTTACATAGGCCCTCTTCCATATTATTACCATGGGACAATTGTTCTCATCCTTGGATTTTTCTTGGCTGGTCATCTTAGCTGAAGATCTAGTTATTTGGTGATTATTTGGGAAGATCATGAGGTATACAATCTAGGTTCTTCCTAACTTAGAAATAAAGAATAAGGAAAACAGATACAAACAGAAATACAACCAAAACTACTCCTACGCTGCACAAGTGCCTGTTTTTTCTCATCTTTAGCCTTTGGCAATACCTTGACTGGCAATCCACAGTGATCAGAGAGACAACCAGCAAAGAATTAATATGCCACAAGAAAATATAATGTGCTGCAGATTCAAATAGATCTGAATTCCATTTTCATCTCCATGTACTAGATTCTTGGGAGCTGATCCGGGACCAAATCCTTAGCCAGTCCCCATTTTTTGGCATGTAGCTGTGAAAAAGTTGCCTAAGGGAGTTGTGTCAAAGGGCTTTTACTTTGCTCTTAATGGCTCCACGTAGGGTCTGAAGGAATCTGAAGTGCTCACGAAATGTGGTTTCCCCTCTGGTGTTTGCTGTTCAGCTGGCTCAGCAGCTCAGCGTTAAAAACCATTGTGAGTGGATTTAGCACTTGTGAAATAATGCTGGCCTATTCAGATCCAGAGAGGGATGGGCAAAATCCATCGGCACAATAAAAGCCCCTCTTCCATCCTCCTCAAATGAGAATGGGATAGAGTTCAAGGGAGAAAACTACTCATACCCAAGCGCAGCTATACAGATCTTATGGGAAAGAGATATCGGACTATCAAAATAAAAGACCTAACAAATGCTCAGAGGAGGCAAAAAAGCCTCAGCATTCCAGAAAAAGAAAAAAAAATAGAAAAAATTTAAAAAAATAATAAAAAAAAAAAAACACCTCAATGTAAGAAGCAAATCATGAAGGAGGAAAAAAAAAAAAAAATCAGGGATAAGGTGAGTCTTGTCCTTGATTAGAGGCCTGTCCCCTCCTCCTGCCCTGCAGCCAGGAGAGCTGGCCCAGTAAAGAGCTCCAGCCGGGTGTGGTGCTTGGCAGCACAGCAGGAAAAGCTGGAGCTTGTCTTGGTTTGAGTTGCTTTGGTTGTGCAAGGATATCACTTTTCTTCTTTCATGCCTGTGATTTAAGAAAGGCCAGGGTCCTGCAAAGCTCGCAACTTGGCATAACCATGGGAAGAAAGTAGGAAAACTGGTGAAGAACTCAGAGGCCTATTTCCTTCCTGGGGAGACAGGTAAAAATTCAGCCAAAACTCAGAGTCTACAAATGACAGGTTATGCATGCTAGTAAGCAAAATGTGGGGATAGAGAGAAGTGAGAGATCTGAAAGTCTGTGTCCCCAGATATCAGAGAAAATGGAGCTCTTAACTTCATCCTAGCCTGAGCTATTAAGTATAGCAAGAGGAGTGTTTAATCTCAGCCTGTCTAATACTCAGTTATTCCACCGAGACCGCGGAGAAAAAAAAGATAACTAATGGCTGCTCTGATGTGGATGACATTGCAGGCATATTGTGGATCTGTATCTGTATGCCAGGACCAGGCTCAGGCAACTCCAGAGCAGATGGCAACAGTTCTTGACAGCTACTAATTAGGCAAGATTTGGTTAGAGATATCTAGCCAAGAAGTCCTCTGATTTCATTTCCACCCCCTCTGCACTACCCGGAGCCACAAGCCTCCAAGCATCACCCTCAGTTATTGAGCTTAGGGTGGTCATTTTCCTGGGTCGTGGCAAGATGACAGCTCTCTTTTGGATCCCTGGGTGGGGAATGGGCTCAGGATTCCGACCTGGGCCAGTGTGTGATGAACTCAGGTGTTTACAGCCAGGGTGGGGCAGGGGCTGAGCCCAATGGGTCACATTAAAGCGCTTCCTGTTGCCTCGCTTGCACAATGTACAAACAGGGACATTATCTCTCCTGTGGGAGCAACTGAGTCAGATGCTTGGCCAGATGCAGGGAAAGGTGTCTCCATAGCCACCGACAGCAAAGAATAGCTTAAAAAATATGTCCATCCCTTTGAGGCAGCAAATGATAACATTGCAGTCCTCTTTATTGTGATCCAAAAACTTTTTTTTCCCTTCCTTTGCTCTGCTCTCTGTTTTTTCCTATCTGATGAGAACTTGTTTTTGGTGTCCCTAACACAGCTTTTTGGACCTTCTCCCTTTTATTACTATTTTTTATTTTATATATAATCAAACGATATAGAAAAAGTAAAGTTCAGCCAATAAAACCCCAAGGGAGTAATGCAAGTGCAAGTAACACTGATATGTCTTTTCAGTTTTACCATCAGCCCTGCACGACCATGTAAGTCCATGGACTTCATAAATTCCTTTGTGAAATACATTGTGGATATAAGTGGCTGCAGGCCTGGCTGGTGCAATCTGAGAGAATACTGTTCCTGATGGCATTCTGCTATCCTTCCATCAGGCACAATGCCTCTAGCCCCATTTTCTTTACCTGCTCTGAGAAAGAAGGGGGCAGCAACTAGCTGAGTAACTACTTTTGCTATGTGAGCCATTTCGGTAGACATGCTGTATCAGTGCCCTGCACACAATGAGATGCTTCTTCATTTGTTATCATCCATCCAGTGGGTGTAGTTGTAAGGCAGATTCAGCAGAAACAAGAGCACCAGCACCTGTGGGAAGCTTGTTTTAGGACCAGTGAAATACAGAGACTAAGAGAAGGCTGTGATTTACTGATCACAATCTTTGTATGGGAAGATCCATGTCCTTTGAAGGTCTGCTTTTCTTCCCAGTGCATTGTGAAGGGCAGGTAGGCCTTCGTGACTCCCGTTGGTTGCACTATAGATAATATCCTGTGGGCCCAAAACTGTGGGAATATTGCATCTGTTACCAAGCAGCATTTGGTCTGCTTTTTGCCCAAGGCACCTGTACTACATACACAGTCAACGCTAACGTGTTGCTACCTGTGAGCAAAGGGAAATTCACATTCTGTGCTTAACTGCTGCAGGAGCTAAGGTATTAGGAGGATGTATGAAATTAAGGTAGGAAGGGCAGGGAAAGAATCTACATTCAAATGTAATAGGTGCAGCTGAGTGGAAGCCTGCAAGTTTGAAGACTGACGAGGTATTCTCTGAGGCAGTCTTTCTTCAGAAGGTAGTTTACCAGGTAAAACCTCTGCAAAATGTCCAATAAAAACAGGAATGTTTGGTGCCAGGGGCGAGAACTGAGAAGAAGAAGTGTAATGATTTCACTAAATATTTGCCTTTCTGTCAGGTAAATATAGATTAAGAGTCCCTGATTGTGAAAATTGTAGTAATTATATGGAAAGATGTTTATTTCATCCATCTTCTCTGATCATCTCAGCATCAGCATGAAAGAGGATATCGCAGACAAGATATGAGTAGCTCTGAATAAGCAGTAAGAGGCATAGTGGCATCCATTTCAGTACTGTAGAGAAACTGACTGTAGCAAGCACAGAGAAAGGCACCACAGAACACTTTGACAGAGATACTGCACACTGCCATCAGTAAAATCCTTCTGATCCAATGACATGGAGCTCTCTGAGGGAGGCAGGAACCAAGAAAGGAAGATTCTGATCAAATGCAAATGAAATACAGTGATATTTTTATTATCTTTCATTACTTTGTGCTGGATGTATATAAATGTTTTAGCACACAACTAAAACTGGGAGCCACTGGGAGCTGCTCTCTGAGCCCATATCAAGCAAAGACAATCACAACAACCATGGCACTCTCAAACACAAGCATTCATTCTAGTCCATCACAAATGGCCCAGTTGTTTGGTTTTTTTCTTGCTTCTCCCCAACCTTATTCTTCTTCAGTCTTCTGTCCTGACATACAGCAGTTTATTTGGACACAGCTTTTTGGCTGCCCGCTTATAAGAATCCAACTGCAGTACAAAATGCAGACTGAACCCAATTGAAATCCAGGGCATTTGTTCTGCATCCATGGTTCTCACTTCTTTTGTCCGTCAGCCATCTTGAAGTGAGAAACTTCAGGATAAACACCAGAAGCAGTTAACAAGGGAACTGGAAGAAACCAGTTACTGCAAAAGTTTGCTTCCCACTGCAGGAACTTACTTTTGGTGGCTGAATGCGAGCGCTTTTCAGATGACTGAAATTATTTGCAGAATTTGAGCGTTCAGTTGTCAGAGAAAGTGTTATTCTGCTTCAGTCTCCTCCCATTTCTGTTCTGGCCCAGGGGCTTTTGCTTCCCCGATATGGTCTCCTAGGAGGCCCTCATTTGCTACACCCCTTTCCAAAGATCTCTCAGAGCAACATCCACCCAGGAGATCTGTGAAAAACACAATTGTCACTAAGGGGATTTGGGCCTCTCTTTAATTTCTGCTATGCTGTACTTTAGCTCCTCATTATAAAGTTAGCTCCTCAAGGTTCTTTGTCTCTGCAGGGTTGAAAATTGCTGACTGAATGTCTGGGTCCAATTTGCCTCTATTTTTCCTTTAAGTGTCCATCCACAGCTCTGCAAAATGTGTAATGCTACAAGATATTTCACATCAATCTTATTTAAGATTTTAACTTTTTTTTGCAGTGAATTTGGGAAGAAAAGAAAAAAAAAAAACAGTCTGAATAATAGGCCACCAGAAAAAAAATACTAGCCTAATATTTCAGTATAAAGTATCAACTGTGCTTTCTTTTTTCTTTTTTTTTTTCTTTTTTTTTTTTTTTCTCTTTTTTCTTTTTTTCCCCTCCATGGAAGGAAGAGAACTGATGTTCTTCTAATCTGAGAGTGAAATTCCCAGGGACAGTGTATGAGAAAACAGCAATAATATACAGAACACCCAGGAACAGTTGCTGAAAGATTCTCAGGGTGTTACTTTTGGCAGGACATCAGGTTCCTATCAAACCTTCTGAAAGCACAAGGCTAACAACAGCAATAATAATATTTTACTGCAGACAAAGTATTTTATCTGAGGGTCTTTTGTAGGCTTCTGCGAATGGCAGATGAGCTCCTTCAGGAGGGGTAAGTGAAATTAATGCTCTGTGGATATTTTCACAGGTTCACTGATTTAGGAGACAGAGAGTTAGAAAGTAGAGAAAGAAAAGAGTTGACGTGTATAGGCAAGCGAGGAGCATTCATAGTAGTGAACTTGCATAGACACAGTAACCTATTTTTTAGTGTTCTCACTAAATCAACTGCTGACATTCCTCATACACCATCTGAGCACCTGTACACAAACCAGGTAACCAAAAGTTACGTTGTGCAAATACACAAAGTGATAGGTGAATTCATGCACGTCTGTTTGTCTCTGATGTGAAATTCTATATATTGTGCTTGTGATTTCTGCTTGGCAGCCTTTCACATGTGTTCTGGGACCACTCTGGGACTTCAAGATATAACTGTGGCCACACATATACATGAAATGCTAAGGACTAGAAAAAAAAGGTTGGTGTATATCGTACTTCCTCCCTGGAGGCATTCAAGGCCAGGCTGGATGGGGCTTTGAGTAACCTGGTCCAGAGGGAGGTGTCCCTGCTTATAGCAGAGAGGTTAGAACTAGATAATCATAAAGGTCCCTTCCAACCCAAACTATTCAGTGATTCTATGACTTGCAAAGTGCTAGAAGTTTGGGACCCAAACCCAAATTTTGCAGCATTAGGCTGTCTTCTGGGAAACCATTCCACAGTGCAGTTGCCTTTCACAAAATACAAGCTGCTGCTTCATGCTAGCCTACTGCTCAGTCTCAGATTGTACTTTATATGAAGATGTTGCTGGTCTTAAGTTAGCAAAACTCACAGTGGAAACGGTTTCTGCCAATCAAAGAGGCATAGTTGATAAGGAAAAAGTATTGTGACACAAGCAGTCCAGAAAATACAAATAGCATCACTGACGTCTTTTATTGCTAGATTTGATTGCTTATGGCATGTAGCACAAATATACACTGCACTGATCTCACCTAAATTACCATAAGAGGAGAACATATATTTTGGGACAAGTTGTCTCCTTCCTCAGGGTCTCTCAGTGCACATTTCCTATAAGGATTACTTGCTCTTTGTAGTCATTTGAACAGTATACACTGCCCCAAATTCCCAGACTAGCACTGTCATTGGACAGCAAATGCTGTTGAGAAGTCACTGGCTGTGGCTCTAACACACAGAGACATGGAATTTGTGGTCGCTGTACACATGAAGGAAATTACTTGAAACAAGGCATGCTTCCTCCGTGTCATAAGGTTAACAACAAAAGCAATGAAGTTTTTGTTATGACACCCCCACTCCAAGGCAATGACTAACAAGCAGAAAGATTAGATATCAGGATGATCTCATAGTCTGCTACTCCCCAAAAGGGGAGGTCCCACTCTTCTTCAGCCTACAACTCCCTTGCTCCCTCCTGATCTTCTGCTTCCACAGGCACATCCCACCTTCCCTTTGTGCTGGCTCTGGACAGGCCCCTCTCAAACAATTCAGATCACTAGAGTTGCAGGAAGTAATTTTTAATCTTTATTTATTTATTTATTTATTTATTTATTGCTTAGTTTTGTTAAATTAGCTTGGCTTAATGAGCTGAATTGGCTCGGAACAGGGTTTTATGAAAGACAGAGTGAAGAGAGCACAAGACTTGTAGCAGGCCCAGTTTGCTTTGGACTCTTAGATCAGCATAGCTACAAGGTATAACCCCCAGCATCTTGCAGAAGATGCTTTCTTGATGGCAGTTTCACTACCTTTATATAGATGACCCTAGCTACTTTCTGAGAGAATTTATTCAAATCAGAAAGGGGATTAGCAGAATAATTACTGTAATTCAGAAGTTGCATTCAGCTACAAATGGACTCCTCAAGCTTTACCATGCAGTACCACAAAAGAATGAGGAGGGGCAATGAGAACTGATGACACATGGCTGAAATAGTTTTTATAGGTTGATCATGCTGCAGTGGCTCACCTCTGGGAGCTGTGTAATGCTTTACTCACTATCTGATATACCCACACGTCTTGCCTGTGGCTTGGAGCAGTGTCTATCACTAAGCGAAAGCAGGCAGAAGCACACCAATCACCGTGCTTCCACTGCAGAACTCAGTCCATTTTCTCTGTCTAGTTTTCTTGCCCTGGACCTGAAGGGCACCTTGTCAGAATCCTTAAATAAACTTCAGTGCCACCTTACTGGAGTACTTGCATGCTCCTTTCAGCACTCTGCTGCTGCACAGAGGTGACAGAAGATGTGTGTGTGTAACTGCTATCGTTGGACATGGGTTGAAAGTTTAAAAATTGATTGCAGCAGCTGTATTTGGAAGCTCAGTTCTGACAAAGGAAACTGTTCTCGCATTCCCAGATTTTGGTTTTGAACGGCTCCAGAGTTATGGTCAGAGATTAGAAAGATTTTATTTATTTATTTATTTATTTGGGTGTTAAAAGAATGGTGTGGAATTTCTCATGCAGCTCTCTGCCCTCAAAACGCAGCAGATAACTCACGAACGCTCACCTCCATTCCTTACTGAGCTCAAACTTGTATCTCCTCAGTTCCACTCAGTATCCTTTTAGAAGCGGAGCCTGTTCCAATAAGAAAGAGCAGTGTTCAAAGTGCAGCTCAGAATTCAAGTTGTCAAAAAACTCACGTTAAATTCTGGCTAAGCTAGCATGCATGCCTTCAGAGAAGCATTTGCACACATAAATCACAGCTTGCTTACATCTGACATACACAGAGAGCACACTGCTTGGCACGCTGTTTAAATGTGCTTCAACTGCTGGACTGTGTTCAGGTTTGCAGACAACTCTGAAAAAGTTTCTTTCCGGTCAGGAGACACAAAACCTCACTGAGTAATTTTGGTGATATTCTCATGGACCAAGGATGGCTGCTGTTGTTCATCATTTCCTAATGAAGTTTCTGCATCTGTACATCTGTGGGATTATTGAGAGAGGTGCTTTTCACTCCAGGGAAGTAGAAAAGATGTCCTCATATCTGAGATACTGTCTACCCTGTGCAAACTGGAAACATTCACAGTTCCTAAGCTAACTGCAGAGCTTGACCAAGCCACAGTACATAGAATCACAGAATCATTTGAGTTGGAAGGGACCCTTAAAGGCCATCTGGTCCAACCCTCTGCAGTGAACAGGGACACCCACAGGTAGATCAGGAGCTCAGAGCCCCGTTCAGCCTGACCTTGAGTGTTTCCAGGGATGGAGCACCCACCACCTCTCTGGGCAATCTGCTCCAGGGCCTCACCACTCTTACCATAAAAAACTTCTTCCTTGTATCCAATCTAAATCTTCCCTCTTTTAGTTTGAAACCATTTCCCCTTGTCCTATCATGGCAGACCCTGCTAAAGAGTCTGTCCCTTTCTTCCTTACAGCCCCTCTTTAGATACTTGTGCCATGCCAGCTTTCACTACCTCGTACCAGACTAAGTGCACATCAGGTGAGATTTCTAGAATGGTTTGTGAAAACCCATTAATCTATACAACATTTATCACATCTCTCTAAACCCTAGTTTTTTATTCTTTTATCCCCTGCAACTGGATCGTATTCATTCTGGGTCCTAAATTACAGCTTTTGAGAAAGGAGTATTTCTGTTGCTCTTAACTTGGAAATTTACTCAAACTGCTTTTGAGCTATGCAAGTCCAGATCTGCAGTTCTTTCATAATTCCTGCAATGGTAACAAACAGGGCAGCACCATGGCTGGTCCCTCGAGCCCTGTACTCATGCCAAAGATAACCAGTTATATAATTAATTTTGATGCATTAATAAGACAACAGCTTTTGTCTTCCCTGGTCGGTAGGATTCAGCAAACGTAATTTAGCAAAGCACTTTCCTCTGCTGACAAGGAGAGCAGTTCTCATTTAAGGATTAATCATCACTTTGTAAGTCCTGCAAAATTCTCACTCCAGGCTCAGATTTGGTTATACACAATACCTGTGGCTTGCTAATTAAGAACAACATGGATATTAGCCTTTTTTCTTTTATATTCTTAAATTGCTGATTTAAAACTTCTCTCAGTGTGAGAAGTACTTCTAACTATCTGATGTGTGAAATAGCAAGGACATAGCAGACTCAGCCAAACCCACAGAGGCTGGAAAGAAAGGCGAGATTTACATTTAATACCTCAACCTATAACCCGGAGGACGTCTGGAACTCTTCAAAGCCAGCCACCACTCTGCAAAAGGGGGACTCCCCTCCTGTGGTACAAAGCAGATTCACCGCTTGTGAAGTTTTAACTTGAATTTCTCCTGTACTTTGATAGTGCTTCTGAGCAGCTGGGACCACGGAATGGGAGCTCAGCTTAGCATGATTAAGGCAACTTTTCTTGTGATCACATATTGTTAAGAAAGATGGGAAGATTTTCACAGAATCAGAATATTCTGAGTTGGAAGGAACCCATAAGGATCATCCAGTCCAATTCCTGGCTGCACACAGGACCACTCTTAATTCCTTTGAGTCTAGATTTTGTAGCAGTTTTGCATAAAAAAATTGGTGCCCACTCTGATTTATTTGCATAAATAGCTTCGATATTTCTTTCAAAACTTTTTTTTTTTTTTTTTCTACCAGCTCTTGGCAATCGCTATGTAGCTGCAGAATTACAAGAAAAGGATTTCAAACTCAGGCTGGAACAAATCAGAGTTTTCAACAATGCTGTGCATCATGGACAAGGATATGAGTAAGAGGAGATGAGTGATAACCCTGGAGGCACTGACAGAAGGCAGCACAAGCACAGCATGTAGAGCAAGAGTAGGGGCCAGCCTAGGGGCAGGTGTAGGTAATGAGGAACATGAAGTTCTACATGACCTCCCTCCTATTGACTTTGATGAAGGGATGCAGAAGGCAGATAGTTAAATCGCTAGCTGCAACACCTGCAGTACATAGTGATGGTTCACACTGGAACAGTCTACTCTCACTCCCCAGTGTCAAGATGCGATTGCATGTTGACCAAAACTCACTCTGATGGTGACTGTAGTAGGTAGAGTTGGTGGGACAGCATCTACTTCTCTTACTCAGGGACGTTCAAAGACACCTGCAAGGCTTGCAAGTTGCTTAGCCCCATGCTGCAGTGACTGAAACCATTTAGCTGTCTTTGGAATGGAAGTGAACATGATGAAAACCATTTGTACTGGACAGCACTACGCGGTTTTGTTATGGTCTTACTGCTTCTTTCTAAGGGATTCTGGGTTCTCGAATGAAAACAAACTGTCAGAAAAGTCTGTTCTGTGCATTTTTCAGGTAGCTGCAGACATTTCCTTCATATGGAGATTTCATTTCCACAGCTCAGTGCTTTCTCAGTCAGTTCAGCACTACATTCCAGGGAACACAGGCTTGCGGCCTTTCCAGAAACACCAGGTAGTCCAGGGCTCCTTGCTCATTTAGCTGTCAAATACATAGCTGATGTAAGAAGTGCTTTCTCTAGTTTCCTCTCCATTTCTAGATGCACTTCAAGGGAGTAAGTGCAGTTGCAGAAGTGAAAGAGCATTTATGATCTGTCTTGTAGCAGTAGTAGCCGTCTCTTACCCTGGAAGAAAAATCCCCAACCCACTGCAATGACTCTGCTAACATTCCAGTGACCTGACTATTCACAGGAACAGGGTACTTTTCGCTAGCAAGTCCTTAATTCTTCACTGTGTGGATCTGGATGGCCCACAGAGTCTGACATCATTTGACCACACACTGTAAGACACTAATCACTTGAGCTTTTGCCAGAGTAAAATATGATAACTGAGCACCGATCAAGATTTCTTTTGGAATCAGCATCAACTATATATGGTACTGTTCAGCAGTGGCACGCATTCAATGCCTGTATGCATCTGGCTAGTAGGTTGCTTTTTTTTTTTTTTTTTAATGGATACATTTGCCAAGATGAAAAATCAGAAAAAACGTAAACAATTTCCCGTGTATTTCCAACTGCTGAACTATGTTTTCTGAACCACATTGTTGAGTAGTGAACTAAACTTAATGAATATTCTCTTGGGCTGCTATTCAAACAGTGACTCTCCATTTTCTTTTTTTGTTTATGATCTGTAAATCACTAAATATTATCAAGTGGGGCTCTACACATGCACAGTCTGGGTTCATTACAAAGCAAGTCATACTGGGCAATTATTTCTTCCTCTCTAAGGGTTTGGAAATTTACCCTGGAACAATACTGTAGTCTGCTTTGGAATGAAGAATACTCTAGATACAAAAACTGTCCCTCTTTCCAAGTATGTGCTGGTGTTGCTATTGCCAGTTTGAGTCAAGTGTGACATACGCATATTTCACAGGAAAGGCTTTGGTGGGTTTTTTTCTTTTTTTTTTTTTTTCTTATTTTGCTTGATTTGTTTTGTATTTTGCCTTTTTTTTTTTTTCTCCCCAAGCAGCTCAGTGTTCTGAAAGAACTGATGATGAAATATTGAACAAGCTTTGTTAACGTTTTCTTGGAGCAATATAACATCTTGGCCAGAAGTTTTACATTAAAAAAATAATAATAATCTTGGTACAGGATCACTTTCTATTAGAGAAAAAAGACATTTCTAGTACATATTTTCAAAGCTGTGTTGATTCAGCTAAAATATATAAACACTTTCCACCTAAATGTTTCAAAATGAAGCATTTCATCTTTTCACTGGCTGTCTCTCTTGGATTTGAGCATACTGGTATTTTATGTTACAAAATACTGTCAAGATGAGTTAAAACGTTCTCTCAACAGAATATAGATATTCCTTGTTGGGTCCTCCGCCTCCTCAGACTTTTCTTTCCCAGGCAGTTTTGAAATGCTTTGCCACCATTCCAGATCAGAACAAAATAAACTGAATGTAACCAAGTAATCACTGCATATTACGCACTCTCCTCTGGGCCTGAGCTACACAGGATCTGGATCAGTTACAGCTTTCTGCTGAAAAACTTGGCTCTTTGGCTGAGGCCACAGGGACCTACACACTCAGCTTTGGATGTTCTTGAGTTAATATTTCAGTGCCAGCATTGGCCATCACAGTGGTTATCTGTACTTACTGGATTTAGTAATCCCAGTGCTATAAAAGCCACTGAGTGTGTGGTCTTAGTAAATATAGAGCAAATTCCAAACTCTGCAGCAAGATATCTTGAATAAACATTTTATACCTTTAATACACCCATTAATAAAATAGGAGACTTCAGGTTTCAAGCGTGGCATGGAGAACTGAGATTTTCTGCATTCAGTAGGTTTCATTTTCCTGGCCTTGGAAACAGAGGGGGCGAGCAGAAAGCAGTCAGTTACCTGCCATGTCTTAATTGATTGCGTAAAACTATTGGTTGAGATACAAATTTTCTCCAGTCAGATACAATAATCGTAACTATACTGCGGGAAAGTCAATTATGGTTGTTAGAGCAGGTAATTGAAGCTGTTACAAGCAAACCCCACAAAGAGTTGGAAATTTACAAGCCAAAACCAGACAGTGCTCATGCAGTTCCAGCATATATCAAGAATCAACCTCTTTCTAGTCTGTTGTCAAAAGATTAACCGATTCAAGTGCTGCTTCAGACTGTTTTGGTGTGTAAGAGTGAAGCAGATAAATATTCTGGTTCAGAACTTAAGTCACATAGTAGCTATGTCTCTCACTGCTGACTTTTTTGTGTAACTTCCAAACATTCAGATCTCTCTAGATGTTTGCCATCTACAGTTTGGCATGCCAGGATGAGCTGCAGCACAGCAGTCAGATGGATTTTATATGCCAGAGTTTGTGCTTCAAACAGAGATGTCCCACCACATGCGATGGTATGCCATGAGTTTTGAAGTAATTACTCACATCTTTGTAACTCTCTGCTATCTTCAAATTATCAAAACGTTATTACACTCATGGAGGCAAACATGCAGCTCTCTGGTGCTCCTGATCGTACAGTTGAAAGGAAGGTCACACAATGCAGAGGCCAAGAGCTGGGTGTAGCACCTTCACGTGCTATTCCATGGTTGCATGGTGCCAAAGTAACCGTTACAACAGGGAAGACAAAACAGGAAGATTCTTCAGGTGGTTTATAGTATCAAAGAATCGTTAAGGCTGGAAAGGCTGGTCCAACCATCATCCTATCCTCACCGTGCCCAATAACCACATCCCTCAGTGCCATATCTCCCAATTTCTTGCACACCTCCAGGGACAGTGTCTCCACTCTTCTCTGGGCAGCCTGTGCCAATGCATCACCACTCTTTCTGAGAAAACTTTTTTCCTAATATTCCACCAAACATCTCTTGGCACAACCAAAGGTTGTTATGTCTCATTCTATCATTTAAAACCCAGCTAGCCTGTCATACAGTTACACTAGCATTAGTACAGCATCAAAGCCTTTCTCAGAAGACACTGAGCCATACATAATCCTGCTGACCCTCCATCTATATCTTTGGGATTTCACAGAAGTTAGGTGAGTTAAGTCAATAAAATCTTTTGATATCAGAACATGACCAGATCTGAATGATATGCTGCCTTTGCTGTCTGTTAAACTCTGTAGTTTATTTTCTTTTCAAGTCATGCTAGATTATTCACAGAGAGGAAGATAATAAAAGATACGAATATGCTGGAGATATTTTAGAATGTGTGCTGTTCTCTGACTGGAAGCTAGGCAAAAGCAAAGGAAAAATCACATCAGGGAAAATATGCCTTCCCCTTTTTTCAAATAATCCAGTACTAACAGGACTGTACATTACCATCATCATGTGGCAAGGTCCTTTCTGGTTCTGGAATCCCTCAAAGTCATTCTTTTTTAAAATATCAATATCCAGATCCCACATAGCTGTTTGAATAGAGCTTATTATACAGTAAATTATTTAATTTAACAAAGTAATCTAACTATACCCCCGTTGTAACAGATAGATAGAATAGTTGCTATATCAGCACCAAAACTCACTGCAGTTTGCCACAGTACAGTAATACATTTCAAAAGTTCAAGAGGAGTAATAGACATGAGTCCTTAGGGATCATTAAATTATTCAGTGTCACCTCCTGTGTAAGGCTGATGCTGTATCATTTTGCTTTTTCTGCACAGTTAGAGTAACTGGTCTTTGTCTAGAGCATATAAGGTGTCACATCTTGACGTGGAAGTTTCAAAAGGTCAAAAATTGACTCCCCCTCTTGGCAAGTTACCTCACAATCTTCATTTCTAATTTAAACTTATGTAGATTCTGCTTCCTGCTATAGGATTTAAATATGCATTCTCCAGCAACAACGCACAGTTGCTTGAGGGTAGACTCTGCTATTTATTATGTTTGAATTAAGTCTTCCTTTAAGGAGATCAGCTCCTTAAAAATGAAGAGGGATCATATCTTTTTCAGTTTGCCATCGGAAGACACTTTTTAGTATTTTCATGATTTGTATGGCTCTTTTCCTCTATGCTCTCCAGATTTTCTGGACTTCTCAGCTAAAGGACAAGACAGTTTGCTTCTCAACTTATTCAAGAATTAGACTAATGAATCTTGTGAACATGGCCTTGCTCCTGTCATCACTACATGATGCCATGTCCTACATCAAGCTCTATTTCCATTGGGATCCTTAAATCCAATGCAGAATCACTGCATCTCAGTTGTATAGCTCTTAATGCTCATAAATCATACTTCTCTTGTATTGTACCTAGCCATTAATAAAAAGACCAGATAAGAAAATGATTATGGTTACCTTTATCTACCATTTGAAGTCAAATCAATGCAAATTTCCCTGACAAATCTACCTGGCACGTGACTATGTTGATTAGAAACAAGATACCCATCTTGGATCAACTGAGACTAGTTTCACCTTGTGACACAGAAAGTTAAATGATCTTTTACCTTCTCTATCCCTACAAATAAAATAAATACATTGTTTGTTAAAAACTATTAACCCTTATATATTCCCTTAGCCATAGTAGATAGCCATATCTACTATGCCCACGTGCCTTCTATAACTGGTTACCTATCATACATTTTGTTCTATTATAACATCTATTTGAGCCAGCTCAAGAAATGACACAGACGAAAAGATTAAACTCTCTCAGCAGCTGTCAGCAGGTTGATCCTAGCCTGGATAGTTCCAGCTCTAACACTCAACATCTGTGCCCAATCTAGCTACAGTACCAACTAATCCCAGCTACCAGGGAATGCCACTGGAATTGATAAAAGTCTCTAGAAGTCAATCTACTAGAGCAGGAGACATATAAAGCAATAGATGTTTTCAAATATCTTACAAAATTTAAAAAAAAAAAAGGCCCCCCCCAAAAAAAAACCTCACGTTATGCTTGGTACAATATAGTGTATCTCTTTTCCTTCTTTAATAGTTGATTTCTCTATTAAGCTTTTGTACTATTTGCCTCTACTGCCAAACTGGGACGTGATTACCCAAGTTATCTTGCCTTGCTTTTGAATTACCACTCCTTAATATCTGCAGTTTTCCTTATTGAATTAAGGCTTGCTACAAGCTAGCAAGAGAAGACTACTCATCTCACATGGTTCTCTTTTGCACAGCTGGTGCTATCTAGGCATTCTGGTTGGTTTTTTATTTCAGTTCTTTATGATTACTGCTTAACATTTTTATTAGCAACCTGAGAGAGCTGGAAGGTACTTCTCCATTCCCATGAGGCATGATTACATCAGCTGGTTTCCTTCTAAATGCAGAGGAGAACTATTGAATATTTCTGCCTTTTCTGTATCATTAAGACTTTCCCCATCTTCTGCTAGGAAGCAGGCTATGCTATTTTCAGGAGTCATTTTATTCCTGTTATCCTTTAAAATGCATTACTGTCCTTAGGCTGTGAGATAGGGGCTTCTTTTGCTCCTGCTCAGGTCTTTCTCCTCTCTAAATTTCCACAGTCTCCAATTTACATAATTGCTGTCTTCTTCCTCTTTCTTCTCCTCACCTTTGTTTATTTGCTTTGGATGCATTGGAAAATAAATCATTTAGAAACACTCAAAACATTTGGAATCTGCTAGGACCAGGATTGTTCTAATTTAGTCTAAGCTACTAGCAAGAGTTGCTAGGCTTGTCATGGTACCCTATTTTCTAGGAATTAACCAACTCCATTCATCTTGAAAGTACTGAGAATCTGTTAGGTATCATTACTGGAGAAATGAAAAACTACAGGGAAAATTAGATTACAAACACTAGAAGTTCAAAGACATGCTAAAATACTGAGTGCTTAACCATGTTAAACCTTTCAGAAGCTTGCACGTTGTTAATAGTAAAGATAATTAGATTGTGCTCTTAGTGAACTGTGTTGGATTGACAAGTCCAGAGGGAAAATGCTAAGCTATGAAACATTCCTTTGACAGATGTTTTGTGAGTTGTTTTTTTTTTGTTGTTGTTGCTGTTTTGGTGTTGTTTTCTTTTTTTTTTAGTATATTAGTGAAAAAAAACAGAATGTATAGCATTTCCAGCACCTAAGAACAGGTAAATGATCTTGATTAGTTGATGCTTTTCCTTCCTGTTAAGTAATGCTGTTTGAGAAGTATGGGGAAGCAAGGAGCGAACGTTCCTGATGATACAGTAGAAGTCTACCAGCACTGAAAAGGCTAATGATTATGAGATTAGGATCTTGTTCACAGCTGAAAATTGATTTAGGTAAGATGTGTTACGAATATAAAGCATACCAACTTCACACAGCTAGTTCTTGATATGCTTTGTTAGTGGATAAGTATGATAACACAGAGCAATAGGAGTACCTAACTATATATATATATACATACACATGTGTATATGCATACAAGTACACAGTTCCTAAATAGCTTTATTATTCTCTCCTTAAACTAAATCTAGTGCAATAGCTGGAGGAGAGCGGGGGAAAAATGGGAAAATACTCTAATAAACACTACACCAAGTTTGCTACAACACTGTAGCTTCATACTTGATTTTAGCACTACTATTTATGAATTTATGAATAAAACAGGAACAAGTATGAATGGCATCAGCAAGAAATACTTAAGAATATGTGGAGGGCAAAGTACAGCTTTGGTGTATGTAGAAATCAGAGATATGTCAGAGGGAAGATGACCATTTTAAAGAAAATACTGATTAAACCCAGACATGCCTGCAATTACTTCAGACAATATAAGTGGTGCAGTGGAGTGAGTTTTATACTTTATATGAGATGTTACAGGGGAAATAATCCCATTGCAGGAACAAGAAGTGGATTTTTTTTCCACCAAAGCAGCCACTTTGTATTAGCTCAGTTCTACATTTATAATCTTGGATAAGAAAGATTCAGTAACTACTGAGTTCATCTTTTGCCAGCCAAGGAGACCAGTAACTTAAATGATTAAACCCAACTTTCACTGGAGTCAACTTAGTTATCTTGAGAGCATGACGTTGAAATAACAGTGAAACTTTCCCCTCAGTTACGATGAAACCAAAGAAATTTTTATTAGAAAAATGGTTTAACTGGAGACAGAGGATAGAGCTAGCTACTAAATATTTTACTATAGAAAACAATCTGGAACTTGCACAATTCGGTGTGGCAACGTACTCGTGTTCTATGCTACTGGCAATTCTTTTAAGAAAATTAGGTCACTTCATTTCTTATTTTTAAGAAACATTTGTAAGGAGCATATGTGGAGATTATACATTGGAGCTTGAAAGCAACGTGCTTCTTAATTCTATGGTTGTTTCACATTCTCTGTAATTTGTTGTTTTTTTTTTCCAACATCTAACAGATTTGTCAAATTGAAGTACCTCAGACTTAGCCTAATGTTTATGTTTTTCTGTAGTTGAATGCTAAATTAGAATTGTCATGTTGTCATCATCCTCTGTGAGGCATTGCTGCTTGGCTTTATTATTTCTTTTTCATTGCTGCTTTACATACTCCTTCAGATCATGGGAAAATTTACATCAGATACAGATTGGTACAACACCCTCAACCCAATTCCTGGGAAAGGCTCACTTCTGAAAAAATACCAAAATAATGGGTACCTTAGGTGATCGTATACTTGTTCTCTACCTAGACTAACATAGATTTATCATTACTTAACCTTCAATATCCATCTTTAAAACATAGCTTTAAAATTTCTAAGGAAAAATAATTACTATGATGAGAGTCCCACACTGCAATATGTTGCTCAGAGAGGCTTTGGATGGTCCATCCGTTTAATCCTATTGCAATAGGACCCCAAAAAGCCAGGTGCTACTGTTGGCCTGGCTTTGAGCAGTGCTTTGGAGCAAGCACATGGTCTCCAAAGGCCGTTCTAGCTCACATTGCACACTCTCTTGCATATGAAAAAAAAATATATATATTTTAAAGTAGGAAAAAGAGAATGCTTATGAAACAAAAGACTACTTTTTAAGTCTCCTATTTAATATACATATCCTGACAGAACTGATTCTGTCAAGACCACTTGCTTCTCTAATAGTGACAGTGAAAAATAACAACTGGCTTTAATAACAGGAGGAAGACCGTATCACATTTTGATTTGAGTCCTATTGGCAAGTGTGAGATGGTGTACTCTCATACTACTGGTGCTATCTGGAGTACATCTGAAGCCTGGCAAGGTCACAACTAGCAGCAGAAGTGCAGTGAGAGCTCATGTGGAAGGCAATGCTGATGGGCGCTGAGGCTGAAAGCGTCAAATATGCACGCTGTTGCTTTGAGTTCTTCCATAAGACTGGCCACAGAAGCATTTTTCCCCTTGACAGAAATGCTGTTCTTCAGCATGTGAAATAATTATGAGATGAACATGAATTGAAAGTGCACTTCCTCTTGACCTACTTCCCAGGCAGGGAAGCAGAGCTTGATGCCCTCCTGTTTAGTAAGGTAAAATTATTACTCTGCATTCTCCAGACTCCACAAAAGCCTCTACTGTTTGGTACCAACCACGTGGCTAATTATCATACCTCGTATGCAGTTTCTTCTAATGATTTCCTTCCATCTCTTGTCAACACCCAGGCTGACTGATCAAACTGGTTCCTTTGGAGAGAAGTGTACCTCTTTACCCCATCAGTAAATGGGCTTTTAAACTGTAAAGGTAAACATTCACAATGACAGCACATCATGCCAAAGAGCTCCAGGACTGTGTGCACCTGAATTCTACCTCATAAAGAGAGCAGACTTTTCTTTGTTCACAAGGTTTCAGAATGCATTGTTTCACTCCATCGCAAAATCAGTTACATATTCTATTAGTGCTGTGGCCCCAAATCTCCATGCACGAGTTCCACATCCACTCTTCCACACCCACAGAAACTGAGGGCTTAGAACAGATGGCAATACAACTGCTCTGACAATGTGCTTGCATGAGGAAAGTAGGTTCTAACCTATTGCTTTTGATATATAGATCTCCTTCGGAGGCCTGCAGCACTCACTCTGGTGTCTGTAAAAACCATAGAGAGGGTGTCCCAGTACAGCTTTTACTGGTATTTCAAAGACAGTGACTGTGATGGCTTGGCACACTGGTGGGAGAAGCTGTTGAGTTTGGTCTTGGGAGGCTTTGGGTTTACAGGTGATACAGAGCTGGCCCTCTCCTCTTCCTGTGGAGTCACTCCTCAGCTTGTGCACCAAAAGTGACTGAACATGAGACTTAGTTCACTGTGCAGTATTGGTGGTAAGTGAACAGTTGGACTAAATGATCTTAAATGTCTTTTCCAACCTCAGTGATTCTATGAAAAGGGAGAAACTGCTGGGATTTTCTGACCTGGATAAGCTTCCCACAAAGTATTCAGTGTACATAGAAAACAAAACGATTCACCAATATGTTCAGTTTATTATTTTCTAAGGTAAATGCCATAATTGATATTTTGCTGTTTCTGACTGTTACTGTGCCCATGCATTGAGAATAAGCATCAAAGGTATAAAGGAGAAAAGAAAGCTCAGCAACACAACAGATGACATGCTGTGAGATTCCTAAATTAGCGCTGAGCTAAATCTGTGCTGCCCCAATACCAAGTTGGGCTAGAAACAGCAGAGAGCAGGGTGTTGCTAAATGATTGCTCAGTTAATCCATAACCTGAATAAACCACCCACAGATAAGTGAGAGCTGATGGTGTGTAAACTGCCAGAACACAGCCTCAATTCCAACTTCACAGGCAGCAGAGCTAATCATAACTCTGCAAATCAAAGAAAACTGTGCCAGGGAAGAGTCTGATCAGGGATTTTCCCCAACCTCTGTATGTGACACTGAAGATTGTATCTTCTGCTGCTAACTTCACCTGGGATGGATTGTGAATCAGCATACATAAATCACCTGCCAAACCCTCGAGTACGTCACTGATAAGATAATACAGATTCAAAAGTGCAAGTGTATATCAGCAGCTGGAGTGCATCTGACAGCACAGTCAGAGACAATGACCATTCCTGAAGTTGTTCCTGGACATGATTTGCTTTTCTCACCTCACTTTCCACATTAAGGTATGTTGCATCTGAGTGATGCAACCTCTGAAAACTCTGGATATACAGCTGAGTTCTCTCAGCTCATCGGTGATACTAATTTTGTTCAGCTTTGTGTATTTGTTGTCACTGCTACAATCCTAGACATCACCAAATTTCCCATAACTACCAGTTTGTCCAGAGATGAAGTTACAATTCCAGATTTCCCTAATTTCAGTCTTTTCCTTTCCTCCATCCCCCACTTCCATGCATTGAGGCATGGAAGATGACAGAGGTCTGTTGTCAGATATTTAACAGAGAATCTGAGATTTATTCACAACCAGCTGTTTCAAAGGCATTGCTTTGACTGTCTTATTTCTACAGTCTAATGAAATATATCTTACTTACTTATATTAGAGAAGATTGCCTCCATAAACCCAGTCTGACTTGCAGAAGTGCTGAGTATGTGCCTAACCCCCCAAAGCCAATAGGAGCTCTTACTCAGTGCCCCAGCACTGCCCCTGCATGTCTGCTCCTACTTCCCCAAGGGAGGTTAGCAGCTCTCTGCCCCACAGCTGTCAGTAGAAGCACAGCTGGCCACGGAGGCACATACATGTCAAGCAGGCCATTCTCTGACGCTGGTTGCAGCCAGAAGGCTATTAAAGAGATATTTGTTTAAGTGTTGCTTCAGCTTTCTTCATGCAGAGTGCTTCCTATGACACTCTAGGAGTATCTGTATAAGGAATCTCAGGGCTTCTGTCACTCGGAAAGTGGATGAAAAAAAAAGATCTGACTGCATCTTTTTGAGAGAGAAGCATTTTGATGCCCTGTTGCCTGGAACAGCAGCCAAAGGCAAGTGGTGCAGCTGCAAAGTTCCCACTGGTAATACCAGATGTTCCAGCCCTATTAAGTTCATTAAAAGGAATAGCACTTCACTAGGTAGTTAGAAGAGACCACTGTTAATTATTGAAGTGAAGGAATTATAAGTCAGTTACTGCTTCCATGAGCCTCAGACAGAATACTGGACTGCATGGGCAACAGCAGTAAAGCCTGATGTGCCAAGATGGACCTGGCAGGACACCTTGGCTCCTCCAGGCAGGAATGGGCATTCTGACCTTCCACCTCACATATGTGCGCTCTCACAAGCATAACTTCAGCCACATGAGCTTTCTCAGCTGTCTGTGACGGCTTACTGTCATCATCTGGAAAGCCTGCATCACTTTCGGAGGCATAAAACCCTATCCTCTGGGTGCTTAATCTATTTTGAAATACTGTTCCCTTTCTCCCTTTCTTTCCTCTCTCAATCTAAGCTTTGTCATCTGTGTCTTGGGTTGCAAGGCAAGGCATTACATATTCCTGCACTTGACAGATCTGAGACTGGTAGACATTCACTATTTAAGACTGTATGGGGAAATTCACTTCAGAGAAGGACTCTTCTGGATCATTGCTCTAAAAAATGAAACAGCAGGATGAAGTTTATGCTCGCTTGTATTCTGCACAAGAATTGCACTGGATTTAAGTCACAGCTGGTTTTATTTCTAAAACACTATGTAAGCTGACCCTCAGTATTGCTTTAACCTAAAACTGAAGAGCCACAGCAATAGCTGCATGAGGAACTGAACCCGAAGCATAATACTTGCCCAAATCTACTGCAGCATCTTTCTGTGCTGCGGGGAAGGGAAACTTAAGACTCCCGGAGGCTGCTATTGAAACTCAGTATGTAGTGTTAAAGCAGGAGAAACAGTCTTACCTGATGAGAAATTTTATTGGGATAATGTGTGCCAGGTGGTTGACATTCGATATTCAAAAGAAAACAATCTAGGGCTGCAGCAACCATTAAAAAAAATAAATCAAATCTAATAAGAGCCAGTTCTACATGCATGACTGGCTTCTGAAGTAGCTCTTTTTACAGTGCTTCCCTCCTGGGCTTTGTTGTACGCATTACTCACAACAGTCTTCCAGCTACAACTCAGTCCAGGCTCTTATGTATAATTTTAGTACAAAAGAAAAAGGCACCAAATGATAGATGGAAGAGGAGAGAGTGTGCTCTGTATGTTTCTTCTGCTCTATAGCTCCCATATATTTCTTTTGCTGTGTGGATTCCTATGGCATCATATCTTGAATGCATCACATGAGATATCTTTGAAACCCAAAGAACTGCAACTTTCTGAACTCTTTGCCCTCAGACTTCAATCTCTACACCGCAGCTATCAGAAAAGCTTCCATATTATGTAGACACAAATGAGGAGATAGTGCACTTTTGTACTATCTAGGTAGCATATAAAACCTTTTAGTCATCATCATATCTGAATTCATAATCCACTGGAAAAATACTGCTAGCAAAGGGTGGCTGATTGCACTGCCTCACATTTACAACTGAGCACCACCTGCTGGTTACCTTGAGTCTCATGTAATTTAGCCATCTCTCCCGCAACACTCCTCTTCCCACTAAAGGCTGAAATCAGATCCTAGCTTTTAGGAAGACAAGCTGATGGAAAAGGGGCTAGCTGCTGTAAGGCAGGACCTAGAGATTTCAAAGCTGAGCTTCTGAATTCAGCAAGAAGACTCAAGATAGGAAGGTGAAGGCAGCTGTGAGGGCACAGATGGAGCAAACATCAGAGGGGGACAAGTATCTCCAGTCCCATGACAAGAAGGGCAGTGGGGCAACAGCCCTCCTCTCTGCACCAGCTCCTTGGTCTGGTCTCAAAGATCTATACAAAACAACTGCCAAGAGAAAAAAAAAAAACAACAAAAACCCCACAACAGCAGAGGTTGTTTCCCTTTCTGCCAAATTCCAGAGTGCCTTTATTCACACTGTCAAGCACTTGCCTCATTCTCATTCACTTCCCTTGAAACACATGACTCTGCCTTGCCCTCTTCAGCACCCCATGGTTGAAATCCAAGATGTTGAGTTTCATGTTGAGCCACTGATCTGGGGACCACCCAAGGGATCTATCATGAACTGCTTAATATGGATTGCAAACGAGAATAAGCATATTAGCTACTACTGGGAAAAAAAAAAAAAACAAACAGAAAACACAAGAGCAACCAACAATAAACCACTGATCCTGTCTTCAGTTTTGCTGCTTTGTCTGATCTTACTTGAACTGATATGCTTTCAGAGCCACACTGGGGGAGTACAATTTAATCCTGCATTGTGAACTTAAGCTGAGATGGCTAAAGATAAATGTTTCATTTGTTCAACTTCTGATGAACTCAGTGGAAGTTGGATAGAGAAGTCTCAGTACCATTTTTTTCTGAAGAGGGAGGTGTTACTGGCCACTGGCTGCTCTGATGCTGACCTCTGCCTAACTGCAATTCACAATTTATGTGCAATATTATTAATATACTAATGGCCATATTTATAACACCCTATATTATTGGCCTAACTTCAGCATAGGCTAGCTGAAGTTACCATCAAGCTGCACTGAGAGATGAAAAGGAAAAGTAAAAAACAGCCTCATCCTATGAATCCTTCTGTCAACATAGCAAGTTACAAACCCAAACAACAGGATGACTCCACCCTTCAAATTTCTCCCTTGTCTTTCTGGTGAAAGTTAAACTTAATATTTCTAATTATTAAGGAAAATCTTCTTTTCTATAATCACCTTAAAACTCCTCCCTGGGCTTTACTGTTCATCCTAAGGCACAGACTCAGTCCAACTCTCAATTAAATTATTAACAGGAACAATAGAATCAAAGTTTCCCAACTCAGATGGCTCAAGTCATTAAACCCATATAAAGCAACGTGATACTAGAAGCGCTGATCTCAGATTTTCTTTCTGACTACCCAGGGATTTGTGAAGATGCTGTGTTGGATCTCCCCCTCAGCCCTCACAAAGGAAGGGCTCCTATGGTGGCTCTACCAGCTGTGTCCCCAGGTCTCTGGTTCCCAGTGCCTTCTAGTGATAAGTCCTTGCCCAGGAATACCAGCTCTCCTACAAGAAGCAAACCTCAACAGGGCCTTGGACATGCAATATTGTTTGAGATCTTACTGGGTTTGTGAAGTTCTGCACTTTATGCACACCAGGAGGCCTGGAGAAGTTGCTGGGGAAGGAACCAAGGCAGAAGGAATGGATTCATCCTGCAAAGGCACCTGGTTCATCTCAAAATTGCCTTATTTTAAAATTATGGAATGGTTTGGGTTAGAAGAGTCCTTTAAGATCATCTGGTTCCAACCCCCTGCTATAGGCAGGGATACCTCCCTCTAGACCAGGTTGCTCAAAGACCCATCCAGCCTGGCCTTGAACACATCCAAGGAGGAGATATTCTCAGTCTCATTGGGCAACCTGTTCCAGTGTCTCACCACCCTCATAGTAAAGAATTTCTTCCTAATATCTAGCCTAAATCCACCCTTTTCCAGTTTAAAGCCATTTTCCCTTGTTCTGTTGCTACCTGCCCTTATAAAAAGTTGCTCCCCAGCTTTCTGTAGGTCCCCTTGAGGTACTGGAAGGCAACAATAAGGTCTCCTTGGAGCCTTTTTCTTCTCCATGCTGAAGAGCCCCAGCTCTCTTGGTCTGCCCTTGCAGGAGAGGTGCTCCAGCCCTCACCAGTTATTGGACTTAGTATTTTAGATTAGGCTGTTCTTACAACAACCTACTGATGAGATGCTTTTGGTGCCTTCTGATTCAAGGCCGTTTCACCTCAAGGTCCTGTGTGCTTCAGATTTCTGTCACATTGACAAAAAAAAAAAAACAACCAACCAGATTCTGGCACAAAATTCACCCTAACCTGCTTTTCCATTGGTTCAGATACACCTAGTATGTCTTAGTAATTAACATGCATAAATTCTCTGCAGAAGTTAGCTGTTAACCTTAAAATAAAGTTAAAATTCTGGAGAAACACCTTACCTATTTATCGTTGGTAGAGTCAGAATAACAGGCTTAGACAAAGACCAGAGCTCCACTGTGCTAGCCACTGTACACATAGGAGGAGCAGTTTTCTTGTACTGGAGAGCTCTTAATATATGAGAAGTGTAATGGTAGACATGGATAAAACTAAGAGCCCATAACCATAATTATACAATAGCTGAGACACACGACAGTTCTCCAGCCAGCCTCAGAGAAATGCCATGGATGTGCTCTGAGGTGCTCCCATGCACAGAAGTGAACACACAACCATTCTCTATCCCAGCACAGTACATCGTGTCCTCTCCAGGTCACCCACAGCTGCAGCCCTGGCAAGGCAGCAGTCTTCTTTGGCACAGCAGGTTCCCAGCAAGAGGCAACCCTGAATGACAGAGCTTAATGGAAGGGCGTTAACGCTAATTGAATCTGAACAGCCACCGCCATGCATCACCTCGCATTTTCTGTGTTAAAATGCAACAGCCATTTGTTGGAACATCCCTAATGCATTTAAAAGTCTTCCCGGAGTCAGCTGATGTTATTTCTAAGTGTGACAGCCAAGTGCAGACCTGAGGTACTGCTCTGCAGCTCTCACTGCCCACTGCTGGAGACAAGCATCCATCCCCGCAACCCAGGTACCAGCTCACTATTTTCTGCATTCAGCACTTGGTTTGGCCAGCATTGACACAAAACCACCACCAAACGTATCCAAACAATTTTGATTAGGAGGTTATGAAAGTTTAGATTGGCAACAGCACCTTTTTTATTTCCTTTCCTCCTGGTGGGCAAAAGGCCTCAGTTGACACACAACTCAGCATGCCAGTTCTGAATAAAATCTGCAGATTCAGCCCTTTTAGATCCAGAGATTGGTTCAATTTCCTGGCAGAGAAGGAAGCTGCGTCTGGCAGACTTTGAAGAAAGAGAATAGTATGCACCCAGGTGAGACCAAGTCAGCAGGGAGTGTTTGGAGGCACTGGGAGCACTGCAAGAGGAGGTAGAGACACTGACCCAAAGGACAAAGATGTTGTGAGTGTTAGCACATAAAACTGGAAAAATGCTTTGTGGGTGAAAAAAACCTTATAAATAATAGAGAGACAAAAATCCCTGAGTTGCACTGTTTATAGATATGATTTCACCAGCTCTGCTGTGTTGAAACCCTCGGTCACATTCTCCCCTCTTTCTACTCAGATGATCACAGCTCCATTCCTCTGGAAAAGCCCTGAGCACTCAAGGTGACCAGAGGCATGCGTCAAAACCTGGAGATGAACCCAAGCTCCAAAGGGGCTTACAGGGAGGTTTAACTATAAAATACTAAGTAAAGCTTCCTAGGAGTAGAACAAGTCACCTCCCTATTTTAATCAACTTCCCTGGCTTACCTGAATGAGGAATTTAACTCATGTGTGTATTATATACCAAACACGGGAGCGTATCACACTCCTATAGTAGATGCTCATATGTAAGTGATCTCTAGGGAAAGAGCTCACAGACCATCCTGAGTTGGAAGTGACCCCCAAGGAGTACAGAGCCCAGTTCCTGTCTCCATACAGCACCACCCAAAAAAATCAGACCCTACATCTGAGAGCACTGTTCAGAGGTGGCCTTCATTATTTTATAGTCAGAGAAACGAAGATCAGGGGAAAACAAGCAGAATGCCCTAAGCCATATAGCAAGGCAGGGATGCATAGATGAGGCTTTCCACCATGAAAATTAGCACTGGCTCATCTGGGGTAGTTTTGAATAGTTGCAGGTCACTGCGCCAACCGATCACAAGAGACCCTTACCTGTACTTGTCCTATTCCAGTAGTTTTACCTCTGGGCATCTGCTAGGAACCAAAGTCAGAGGGGAGATGGCCCTTTGATCTGACCCTGCACTGCTGTCAGTCTGTTCCCCCCGTTTCAGAAATAAGCCTGACCCACAGCAAAGGGTGCAGACACCCTTCGAAATGGAAGAAGTTCAGATTTAAGACCTCCCCCAAGAAACGCTTAAGAATCAAAATGATTGATGCAAACACATTTGCTCTTTGGATCTGGCTGCAGACTGAGATCTGGCCCAGCTTTTCTTAATATTTTAGGCCATAAGCCATCCAGCTTGGGGATTTATTCATCTTAACATGTTTAGCTTTGTAAGCACAATGCAGTAGTTACTGTTGTGCCTCCCGGCTGCTCTTCCATTTTTTATAAACTCATTTTCTCTGCTAACCTACTTTCCCCCCACACACACTCTTCCTGTAAAGCTGATTTTAGCCTTCTCTTGCCTTCTTTTTTTCCTCTTCCCAAACACCAGGAGGAATCTGCTCTGGATGCTAAACACAAGTGACTTGAAGAGGCTCCAGCACCAATATCCTGGCTTTGGAAATAATTGTTCCTGCTCATCACATCACATACATTCAATGAGCTGTTTTCCCTCTGCTACACACTTCTACCCAGTTGCTTCAGTTCAGCAGCCAGGAACTATGCATTAGCACAGCATAGTTGCTGGTGCCACAAAACGTTTGTGCCCCCCAAACCCACCCACTGCTCCTGAGCTATGGATGAAGGCTCCTCTAACGCTGCCTTTGCCCTTCCAAGTAACCGGAGGAACAGGCAGGAAAAGAAAACTTGTCTTCTATTCCAGCTCTGCCCTGCAGCCTGCCAGCTGATTCCTGGATCCCCTCAATTCAGTATAATAAATACACTTAACGAGGGAGTTTAATACAGGTTTGGTCAGACAGTTATTTGTGCAGTACATGATTTATGCTGCCCTGTAGCACAGGCAGTGACAGATTCAAGGAACTCACCATAGAGCTGTGCCAAAGGGAGAAAAGTCGGGGGGGGGGGGGGGGGGGGGGGGGGGGGGAAGGGGAAGGGGACAGAACCCCAAGCGAAGGAAAGGAGCTCGATAACTCAGTACAAAAATGTGAAATACAAGGAGATCGGCACAATGTGGGGAAACAGCAAAGAAGAAAACTGAGGGAGAGGATGAAAGGAGAGGGCAGGAGAAGAACAGAAGGATGCAGGCAGTTTGGGTCTCACAGGATAAGTGAGATGAGAGCTGGGAGGGGCAGCACAACACACACGTGCTGATGCGACAAGCAGGTCTCTGCAGGCTGCGAGTGCTGCAAGCAGGCAGGAGGCACAGCCCTGCTGCTGTGTCAGCCGGAGGGCAAGGGCTGGGACAGGCTCTCATGGGGCTCTGCTGCCTCGTGATTCCCCTCCTCCTCTCCTCTGTTGCCAGCCACCAGTTAGGTTTCACTGCTGGCCTTCCGGCTCCTGCATGAAGTTGTAGCAGGAATGCAGTGCCAGCATTGGAGCTGGGTAAAGGAGAGGCTCTGAATCATGGAAGTATTAAGGTTGGAATAGACCTCTAAGATCATCCAGTCCAAATATTCACCTACCACCAAAGACCACATCCCTTAGTGCCACATCTGCACAGTTCTTGAACACCTCCAGGGACGGTGACTCCACCACCTCCCTGGGCAGCCTGTGCCACTGCAGCACCGCTCCTTCTGACAAGTTTTTCCTAAGATCCAACCTCCCCTGCAGCAACTGGATGCCATTTCTTCTCATCCTATCTGCTGACAGCCTCACCAACTGTACATTCACAACTTCACCTGTATCAGTACCCCACCTGGCTTGTCTGTGGGAGTGCAGTGAGATACAGGAGGTGAACAAAGCAAGTGGAATAGCAAATAACTGCGCTCACAGAAGTGCTGGTTGAGAGCATCTCTTCATGTTCTGCCTGTCGGAAGGGAACCAGGAACCCCTCCTACTTCGGGAGATGATGAGTTTGTGCTTTAATCTTCAGCAACCAGTGTTTACAGAGTGCCTTGAAGGCTGCCAACCAGCAAATCCTGTGGAAAAATACTCTGGACAGTGAACCTGGATTTGCCCTAGTGCCCATTGCCCTGTTTGTGTCTCTGTTCTGCTGCTTATCAGCTGTGATCCCTGCAGCATGCACAGTCTGCATTCAGGCCTCTGTTTCCTTTGGCATTCTCCGGCATTTCCCTTGGAACCAATGGGCAATAAGGGTTTCTCCTCAGACATCCCCTCCTGCCAAATCATTCCCACAAAGAGGATTATCGTTCACATTTCTCAGTCCCATATCATCCTACTGTCTCTTCCAGCCTGCCCTCCCCTAAAGAGAGGAGCCACAAGACCTATGAGGCCCACAGACTTGCAGTTAGATCTGCTCTGTTTTTGCCCCCTTCTTTGAAAAAGGCTCAGTAGAAACTGTCCAAGCAACTCTATCCCATTTCTCACAGCAGGTAAAGGGGGCTGAGGCTCAAGTGGAGGGAAAGGTTTGATTCAAGTCAGGAGCTCCTGACATGATTCATCTCCACATAAGCAACCAGGAACAGATGCCTCAGCCTCCTCGTGCCAGTCACTTGTTTGACAAAGGCTTTGTCTGATTTGTAGGGAGTCCTTGTTCTCACATCCTTTATTCCTCATTAAGGAGATAAATTGTCAATGCTCAGCACTGTAATGCTGCCGGGCAGAAGGCTGACTTCAGAAATGAGGAGTGCACTAGAAGGGATCAGGTTCCAAACCTTGCACATAGTAGGTAGGTAGTGCTCTGCTTTGACAGGCTCATGTGATATTCAGCCCGCTGAGAGGGTGTAGCACCTACATCCAGGACTTGAAGACATCCCCAGGATCAAACCTTCTGCTGGCCTCCTTGTCCTAGACATAAGATACCTCTATTCTGCTGTCCCAGACATCGCTGGATCATTTGGGTTGCAAGAAGCCCTTAAAGGTCATCCAACTCTCCTGCAGTGAACAGGGACATCAAACAAGCCCTGAACCCACACATTCTGTCTTAGAATCCTTACTGGCTACCAGTCTTTCATTTTCCTTCTAGCATTCTTTACCTCTTGTCTTACCCGACAAAGAAAGACAAACCTTACAGAAAAGCCTCTTAATAACAGCAGCTTTAGTGTCAGAAAACACCACAAGAATTACATGCTTTAAGCCAGCAAAACAGTCTTGCAGAGCAGCTCAAAAACAACAGAAGAGGCAGTCTGTTTTTGTTGCCGTATCCTCAGCTCTGTATCAGGTGAACAGGCAATTGTCCCCTTTCTCACTACCAGTAAAGGGAGTAGCAGCTCAATAGGAGAAAGAACTCCCCTACCCCTACGCTGGCCTCTCCTTAGGGAGCCACACTTCTCAGTTCTTCAGGCCAGACTCAGTCATTCTCTTTTTGTTGCACATCTTTTTCATAAAAAGGAGATCTACAATTGTCTTCTGAAATACAGCTGAAATACATTCTGAAATACCAAATTTACTGACCCTGCCCAGGGCAGAAGCCAGAAGTTCCCAGAGACACACAAGGAGACCAGAGACAGCAGTACAGTTTCTTTTCAGTGTTCTGCACATCCTAAACTTTATCTAATACAAAATGATGAAAACAGCACTCAGTTTGGTGCAGGTACATCCCTACTGCTGGCACACATCGAGAGGAACTTCTTCCACACACCACTCAACAAGAGAGGACCTTCAGAGGCCTCCTCCTATCCTTTGCTCTGTATTTATAGAGTTATCCATCAGCCAGTGCTGAGGGCAAGGCTGCCAGCCATCACTGACAACTGAGAGGAGGTGGATTGCCAAGACTGAAGCCTGTCTGCTACATGGACAAGTTGTTTTTCATTCTTTTTGAGAAAGAAGATCACAGCTTGCAGATGAACCTTTTCTCATCTGAGGATGATAGAGAAAAGGCCAATGGCTAAAAGCAGCCAGATGACCTACACCTTGTAATGAGACAACCCACACCTTGTAAATACCTTGTAAATATTTCTCTCCATTGATGAGACACATAACCAAGTGATTAAAGCTAGGTGTGATGAAACCCACCCTGTGTGTCCATCTGGGTGACTGATGTTTTGAATAGTGCCCATGGTTTCAAGAAAAAACACTGTCACATCTGCTCTGGTACATTGTCTAAGACAGCAACCAGCAGAAAGTGTTCAGAGACAGCTCTTCTCAGGGGTGTGCAGAGACAGGACAAGGAATGATGGCCTAAAACTTGAACATAGGAAGTTCCACACAAACATGTGAAAGAACTTCTTTATGGTATGGGTAAAGGAGCACTGGAGCAGATTGCCCAGAGAGGTTGTGGAGTCTCCTTCTATGGAGATATTTAAGACTTGTCTGAATGCCTACCTGTGCGACCTATTATAGGGAACCTGCATTGGCAGAGGGTTTGAGTCTCTATTGCTTGAGGTCCCTTCCAATCCCTGCCATTGTGATTCTGTAATACAAAGCCCAGCCATTAACAGTCCTTTGAGTACCAAACCCAGAAAGATTTCTCTCTAATCCCCCTGAAGTCTGGGGCTTGTCTGTAGCCTGAAGGAAGAGAATTTAATAATGCTTATAAAATCCCTTGCTCTGGGTAATCTATGCTATCATAGCTCTGGACAAGCTTGTTTTCCACAAAAACACTATTTTCCTAACCTTGCTGAGCTCTTGATTACCGTAAGTGTTTTGTGCCTATTAACACCACAAGATGACTGTGAGGGAAAACTGGGTGCTCTTGGCAGGTTTTAAAGCACCAAGCTTTAACTGTTTCCCAGCTTTCTGGATAGACCTCATAGGAATGCAGCAGCTTGCCTGACATGGACAGGGCCATCTTTATAGCTTAGTGGTTGTATCAGGTCTTGCAGTTTCTCTTATCTCCCCAGGGCATGAATCCTCATCTGCGGACCAATGGGCCAATGAACATCAACCATTATGCAACAAAGAAGAGCGTGGCAGAGAGCATGCTGGATGTGGCACTGTTCATGGCAAATGTCACACAGCTCAAAGCCGTGCTGGAGCAGGGGACTTCCTTCCAGTACTACACCACCCTCATCGTGCTCATCAGCATCTCCCTCTTCTTCCAGGTGGTGATCGGGATCCTTCTCATCATCACTGGTAAGGTAGCCACTGAGATGCGCACATCACTACAGAGCACTGTTGGCATGGGGATGGGAGGGAGAAGCCCCCTGCCCCATAACATTCTCCTGTCCACAGTCAGGGCTCTGTGAAGGTTGGAAGCAATTCAACACTGGTGATGCAGGTCTGCACTACTGCATCATCAAATCATCCAGGTTGAGAAAGACCTTCCAGATCATCAAATCTAACTGTCAACCTGACCTAGTGAGTCCCATCACTAATCTATGCCTTTTAGCATCCCAAGGCATGTCCCTTCACACAGCTCCTGCAAGTAACACATTTCAGCTTCAGCTTTCACCTCACCCAAGCTAGGGCCTGACAGAAGAATGTAGGCAGAGATATTCCCTATATTACACAGACATTTAACCAATCGCACAGTTCTCCTGGTGCCAGATAGACAGTACATTAACAGTGTTTCAGAAAGGCTTGCCCAGTGTTTTATCTGAAATAGGAGCTCCTACACCTCACCCTCAGACATATGTCCAGTATTAAAGTGAGCAGAATACTACCCTTACCTGTACACTGTAGATGTTTTCTTTACCTGGGGCATGAGATGTGAGACAACAGGAAATCCTGAGGTATGTTCTTTCTTATGTTTCATGTGCCTTTCCAGGGATACCATGGAATTTTGCCAGGAAGGGAGGGCTTGCAGGGGTTTATGGACTTGGAGTCAAGACACAAGTGACCTCTTGGTTTTGTTTGTTTTTTTTTTGCACTGAATCACACAGCTCGTTTGAACCTGAATGATGTGGCAAAACAACCCCGCCTAAATATACTCAACAATGCTGCAACAGCTCTCATCTTCATCACAGTCATCATCAATATCTTCATCACGGCCTTCGGGGTGCAGAAGACCGGCCTTTACCCTACCAGGAATTTTCGACCTTATTAAGTCAAGGGGAAGTGGAGTCAGGTAAGAAAAGGGCGAGCCCCATCACTGCCAGTCCTTGCAGGAGTTCTCAGCCTTTGAAAGCATCATTGCAAGGAGGAGAGGCAGAAGGCAATGCTGCATGAATTCACAAAGGCTCTCCAGAGCCATGTTGATATCTTGTGGGCATGTGAAGCCACTGAACAAATTCAGAGAAGGAAGATTCATTTTCAAAGTCTGTGAAGAATGAACACCAAACATTACAACTGCTGGTATTCATTGCCAGCAAGCAGTTCTGTTCTCAGAAGACTGCAGATCTGAGGCAGGTGCAACAGCAGTTGTGATTGGGAGCTACGTTTTGGAAATAAGATGAGATGCATTGGCAGATACCTGAAGATGGCAGCACTATCTGAGAAAGGGAAGGTGCTTGGGTGACAGTGGGGAAAAGGACTCTTAACAATGGTCAGTGCAGTTGGCCGAGGTTATTTTAAGAAGCTAACTTGAGAGTGTCTTGTTACTGAGATCCAACCAAATGCTTGGTTTCAGACATCAGATCAGATGAGGTCAAGGTGCTTTAGGTCAAGAAGCAAAGTTCCTGTTTGCTTACTTATCCTACAACATATAAACACAGCTTAAAAGGAATATAATAGAGCAACAGCAAGCAAAAAAAAAGCTTGATAGACCCATGATACTCAGTGTAAAGGCCAAAAGCCTCCATAAAACACTGCTGGCTTGGGATCTAAGAGGGTGGGAATGCTGAGGCTGGCAGCCCCTACCTGTGGCATGGCCATGGTGCCAAGTGACCCACTGTGTTCCGAGTGCCCCTCTCTGCCTGTGCAACATGGAGAAGCTTGCCACAACCTTACCGTCATTCCTTGTCTTTCCTGCAGGATCTGAACAGCACAACCAGTGGGGAAAGCTCTCCTCGATGTTTTGAATGATCTCAGCAGGATCCCAGCAAAGAATCCAGAGAACAGAGTTAAACTTTCAAAATTGTACTTGTTTTGTGGTATACCTGCCCTTTACTATAAGGTTTATGCAGTTCTGCAGGGGTGAAGATTTCCATTGCTTTTCAAAGCCAGAGCAAGTTTTGCAGCAATCTCTAGAGAAAGCTGCAGAAACAGCAGCAGGTACATAATTTCAAAGCACAGTTCTCTAAACCTCATCTCTTACTGCAGCTGCCTGCTTCACATAGTGAATATTGGCTCATTTTGTAGAGAAGAGTGAACAGTGTACTTGGTAGGACAAACAAATATAAGATATCCAGCTTCTTTGGTCTCAAGCACAATTTGCTATATCTATATATAGATAGCAATGCTGATTAGTAGTTTACCTTCCAAATGGAGGAATGGCTCTCTCAAACAGAAAGAAGTTATCACGAGACAATAGGAAAGTATTCATGTCAACAAATATTTTCCTAATTGTTTAAAAATAAAATGAAATGAGAAACAGTTATGAAAACAATCAGATATTTCCAGTATTAGGAAGTTAACAGAAAATAGGTATTATATTCTGATGTCATCAACAGGAGTGTATAAGGAGTGCTGCCTGAGCAGTCTAACAAAAGGTAGGAGAGAAACATTACACATGAGACACTCTGGACTAATTGCCATGATAACATATGACAAATATGTAGGGTATTACTTCATCTATAAGTTACCATTTTAATTTAAGGTGTTGTCACTAACATCAATGTTGTAAATATGTAATCTCCACATTGACAACGCTAGGAACTCTTTTTAAAGAAAGATGTTTCCAGTACAAGGCTTTAAATTGAAGATTTTTCAGATTTTCTTTAAGTAGTAAACACTTGGATCCTAGATTTTGTAAGTCTGCAGTCACAGTAATTGAGATTTCAACAGCCCGGTGTAAGCTTACTAAAATAACAAAATGCTTTTTTGATTATTAAATTTTTTTTTTTTTTCATTCTATAGCAGAATGAGTCTGACTGTTTCATTTTGCAGATTCTTACCGAAACTGAGAAAGAAATGTCATGAGGAAGTCCACACATCAGTCTTCATGAACAGTTCAGAGTGACTGACACTTTGAAAAACAGATATAAGTAGATTTCTTTTACATTCCATATCTGTCTTCAAATAACTAAATTTCTCTTTAAGAGGTGGTGATTTTTTCCAGAAATAGTGCAGATGACCTTGCTAACAACAGCACGTGGGTGAGACTGCAGGCCCACAGCAGTTGTACCTGCCGGTCACAGTGGCTCTTTTTGCAGCTGAAAGACACTTGCATAGAAAATGTTGAGTGGAAAGCAAGTATGCCAATTTAAATTCTAATCAGTACAAAGTTCAGTAGAGTTTGGATTTGTTTTGTGTATCAGATAAGGCACCCTTTTTCCACTTTGTCCTAGAGATCGTAGAACCACAAAGGTTGGAAAAGAGTACTAAGATCTTCAAGTCCAACACCAGGATGGCCACTAACCACATCCTCCAGAGCCACATCCACACATTTGTGGACACATTCAGGGACAGTGACTCCACCACCTCCCTGGCTAGCCTGTTCCAATGCATCACAACATCCCTTAATAACCAACTCAAAACGATCTGGGACAATTTGTGGCCATTCCCCCTCATCCTACCACTGTTACTTGGGGGAAGCAGCTCACCACAATCTCCTTTAGAGTAGCTGTAGAGAGTTAGATCCGCCCTGAACCTCCTCCAGAGTCAACAATCCCAGTTCTCTCAGTCCATCACCATAAGACTACTCCAGATCCCTCACAGCCTCATTGCCCTCCACCAAGCACGTACCAGGGCCTCAATGTCCTTCTGGCAGCAAAAGGCCCAGAACCGAACACAATACTGAAGATGCAGCCTCACCAGTGCCAAACACACAATGATGACAGATCTAGAGCGATAGTGAGCTTTTTGCCCATCTCAGTCCCCAGTCTCTGCTGACAGCAACAGCAAATGGAGGTGAACATACTCAAGAAACCTCTGTTACCCTGCTCTCCTCCAGGAAGAGGCAGCAAAACTGGTTTCAGTTACTAGAAAACTATCTAAGGGCCAAGGGCTGTGGCCACCACCGGCCACCTGGGTTTACACAAAGGCAAAAAAAAATTATACAACCTCAAATCCTGTGACTCACTGCTTCATGGAGGCAAAGCAAGGAGTATTGATGAGTAAATGGAACAAAAATAAAGGTTTGGCTGGAAAAGAAGTTACAAGAGGAAATTCATTACCAGACCTTAACTACAGTGTCACTGAGGAAAAGAGAGGCTAAGTCCTAATAGAGGTAAGCAGTTGCCATGAAAGAATTCCCAATGGCCTAAGTAGTGCTAAAGACCCAACTCAGGTCTAAGCCCTCAGCTACAGCCTTCTGCAAGAATTGCCCCTCTGCAAGACAGACAGCTCTCTACATTACTGCTTTACAGTGCTCCAGTGTAGAGAAAGGCAATAGTAAATAGAGCTGCTTTAATCCCGTTTAGCAGAAGATGGAGGTCACAATCCAGTAATAAAGAAGGAATTACCTTCCCCTTTCCAACAAAGAGGGCTCACCCAAAGACTCCAGAAAAGCAGTCACCAAGGAGATAACCCTTCTCTTGTGCCAGCTAGCCCTTAAATGAAATTAGGGAGGATGGAGATTGGTTCCTCCCCTTCTGGTCACACAGGTGAATTGCTTCCACCAGTGCTCCCACGGTTGGCTATGCTCCTTCACCATATGCTCAGTCACTGGTACATGCTGTGACTTAACAGTTCTCATACATTTTGCTTTTCTGGAACATGTATTTATCCAGTATTTCTGCTCTGTTCCACAAAATAAGTCTTGGTAAAATGGATGAAAGTCTGTTTTGTTGCCAACTCTTGCTCCTGGCCAGCCTCCTGCCTGCTTGTTGGGCAGAGGAACCTGGCTCTGCACTACTGCCTACATCCTTGGCTACATGAGAGGAGGGAGCAACATTGGTTATCTAACCCCTGCTGTGTGGTGATGCAAGTAACACGGAGACAGAGTGAAGCACTTGTAGGAAGACCATATATTTATAAAATGTGTGGGAGAACCAGTATATCCCCCAGATCGTACAGAGAGGTGGCCCAGAGGTTGTCTAGAAGGCACAGACTCACTTTAAGGCAGATAAGTCAAAGGTACAATCCCGATTTATAACACAAGGCATTGGTACATAAAAAAATGAACAACTTCAGACAGTCGTAGGGCAGTGAGAAGTTCATACCAGGCAAATATTAAAAATGATGACAAAACAAGTCATGTTATTGTTTTAACACAAGGCATTTCTCAGAATAAAAGCAGGCCCCTCACTATTCACTTTGCTGAGCCATAAAACAACCCCCCAGGCCCACAGTTCACTGGCAATGAACAAGTCCTGCAGATTGGAGCCAGCACCCTGCAGTGCAGCCTGCACATGGGGGATCAGGGCCCCCAGCCTGGCCGCAGCCTGCTGCAGGGAAGCTCTGTTCTGCACAGTGGCCCATGGTTTTCCCTCCACCCCCAGCCAGGGACCTACCGGAGCCCATGTGGTTGATACACAGGAAATGACAAGCAACTCATTCCCTTCTGCCTCAGAGATAAGACATGGCCAGGATGTACACGAAAGCCAGGAATGTGGGGGCAAAACTCACCACAAACTCAGGCAAAACTTCTTAAAACTCCTCTGTGACAGAAATGAGAATCAGGATTCAGCTTCCCTGCTCTGGTGACATCAGGTTCCCTGCTCTTGTGCTTTGGGATCTGCGATAGCAGGATGAGCCCTCTGTGCCGCAGTATGTGACACCTGTGGGCTACTTGGGGACAGTTAGCTGGACATTGTGGTGGCCTGGCCACTGCCCTGGATGGCCACATCCTCTCACAGTATGGCTGTGGGACCACCCACTCCTGTTGCTTGTCATCCCTCCATTTGAGGGGGAGGAAAGAGCTTCAGGTTGTTTCGGAAGAGGGGCAACAGCCTCAGGTTGAAACCTGGCTCTGCTCCCACAAGATTTCCTGCTGGCTATCAAGCCAGCAAGCACACAGACCATCTTCTTCAGACAACCAATAGCAGTCTCTGAGCTTGTGGACTAGACAATAGCCTCTGTCCCCATGAGCTCTCTCCAAGCTCCTCCACAAAGGCTGCCAACTAGTGCCAATTAGTGTTAATCATGTTTACCACCACAATGCTTAAACACTAGCTAAGAGTCCTCATTGTGCTAAGAACAGAAGAACAGTTGTGATGGCAACTTTTACAGTGGGGACACTGGCCTTTAGGAAACTGGACTGAGCCACAGTAACTCCTTACATGCACACCAAGGAGTTCCCATGAGGTAGGCAGCTCTGGGCTAAAGGTGTGACAGAAGGAGCAGTCACCCAGCCAGCTAAAGCACGGGTACAAAATCCTCAAAACCTGCCGGCAGTGCTGGAGCCAGGATTGTACCCTACTTTATACTCCAGTCTTTGATGGTTATCATCTCTGGTGAAGAAGAGGAGTTACTCCTATCACAGAAGCCAAAGAGTATGGATTACCACCTGGATGCACATCATTCTCACCACTGTCTACAGAACACCAGCTGTAGCTTTTAGGTGCTACAGATTACACCTAAGCCAGATGTGAAAGCACAGAGGAGAAATCACCCATCTTCCCTCTGTCTGATGTTAGGGTCACCAAAAGATCTGCCAGCTCTCCTTCAGCCAAGTGGCCATAATGCCATTCTCTGCATTTCGTTCTTATTGTCTACATGGGAAAAGTACTTTCCCTCATTAAAAAGACTGCTCTGGCTTGGAATAGCTATTCTTAGCTATTCAGTAACAGCATTCAAGCAAAGGCTGCATGGAGTGATGGACATAGCATTCTCACATACTTCTCTCCATAGCTGCACACTGCACATTGAAACTTCCTTAAACACAGCTAACTTCATCAGGGACAAAACCCAGACTGAGGCAGCTGGATGATTTGACAAGATTTATTTCATGTGCCAGAACTCACATGTTCCGTTTTCTACCACACAGTGGAGCCTGATGGGCTTGTCAAGCACCATGGAATTAATAACAAATATCTATTCTGAATTGGCATCTGCTCCATCAGCCTAAAAGCAAGCACCTCTAGTACCATGTCAGCCATTGCTTGTGTGCTGCACACCTCCATTGCTCACTACTCAGCAACTCCCTTCATTGCTGAGAGTCATGAGCAGCATTCAGTGTCACACTTCCCACAGAGCATGAGATGAGCAGCAGCCTTTTCAGCTTTGTATGGGGATCTTGAAGCTCCAGTGCAGAGTGCAGTCCTGTAAAATGGTTTTAGAGGTAAAAATCTTGCCTTGAATGAATGGTAGTTTCAGGGGCTGAGAATTTGCTCTGGCATCAGGCTAGCTGTGGACACAAGCTCTTCCCACAGCTCTCTCATCAGTGCTGGCATGGGTCTGACCATCATTTTATTCACCTGGACCTCTTCTGCCCTCACTGTTCCTTACAACCAATGCAAATGCCAAGGCCTGAAGCCACCTTCTCCATACTAGGCTCCCAAGGCTGCTTCAAAAGTGAAGCACCAGCAGTTGTGCCAGTTCCTCAGACAACATAAACAAGTCTGGTCTTTACATGAAAGTCAAACTATAACGGGACCTAACTGTAAGGTCTTAATTTATTAAATTAACCTTTAGATACTGCATAAATGTACAAGACTTAGAGAGCAGAAAAATCTGTCTCCTCTTTTTTCTGACAAAATCTCAATATATCAACTAATAAAATATTGCCACTTCTTCCCTGTGAGGGTTTCCCTGATATTTTTAGGACAAACACGTACGTCTGTCAGATAAGGCTGCAAAATTCCTCCTGAGATGCCCTCCAAGTGTCTCTGTATAACCCCTCCACTATCCTCAGGCAGTGAATCAATAATTCAGGTAGAGCTGAAACATCACCCCCTGTCACCTTGCTCCACTGCAGGCAAATGTGGCTCTCATTTGGGAAGTGCACTTCAGTCTTCATCCACACTCAGTGAGCATGTTTTTTCATAATGACTGAAGTGCAAAGCACAGAGAAACACCTAAGCATCAGCAGGATGAAGTGCCTATCAGCACCTCCTCATCCAGAATGTTCTGGGGTCAGCACACAGGCATACAGACACAACACAGTTCAGAGAAAATATTTTGGTCCCCTGTCCGAAAGCATTGATACCAGAGAGATGGGGAAGGGGTTGGGAGAGAAGGAGAGGTTTTTGTTTGTTTGTTTTTCCTCTTTTTCTTCAAGTATTGAAAGAGAAGGTGCACTCCTGTAAAACATTCTGGGCTTAGCTGGGATTTTTGTTTGATTTGCACCACGCAAGACTCAACAGGAAATATGGCACCTCTCCCACTGTACCATCCACCAGACTGCATGGCAGGAAATACAAATCCTTCACTGTGCAACAGCTCCCTCATATAACTTCCCAAAAGGACACGGATCCCATGCTGAACACAATGATTCACAAGAGAAGCTCCCACTCTTCTAGCTTGACAGTCCCTTCTTCTGCTGTGCTGTCCCAGTGGAGGCAGAGTTTGTGTGCTTGGCTGTGCACCTTGACAAAGTGCACACCAAGGCAAGATGGTGGACGGTGCTGCCAAGCATCTCTGGGCTTGAAGGCTACAATGTTTTCAGCTGGCGCCGGTTCCACATTCCCCTCTTTGAATGAAACCAGTGAAAAAAGTTTCTCAGGGACAGACGTTCCACTTCCAGCCCGGCCTGTAAGATCCTAGCAGAAAGGAGAAGGGTACATTTAGGAAAATCTTGATGACAGCAATACCAGGGAGCTTGGCGATGGGGGATCTCTTTTAAGCAGCCCTATTGTCAACAGATCACTGTGTTGAGCCACTCAGCTCAAGAGTCCAAGACAGCTCAGGGTATCTCCTATCCATAAGTAGGCATCTCATGACACTTTGCTGAGTGGCAAGATGGGATTACACAGGATGCCATTCTTTTCCTCAGTGATCTGACTGAAAAGAAATGGCCCAAAACAAACACAGAAGACTATAATTTGTACAGCAGGGCATCATATACTTCTCAGAAACTGTAACCCAACCTCATGATCCTGAAATTCTCTCTGGCAAGTGCTCTTTTGAGTGATTGCTGTATGTTGTATGGAAAGTTTGGGGGACTAAAACTGGATCACCATCTACTGATTCAAGAAGATGAAGTCTCCAGGATCACCAGCATTTGGTCTGTCCATGGTTAACCAACAGCATGGCTGGAAAACACCAGGAAACACCTCCTCTTTTCCTTTATCAGTAGCTGTAGTATATTTTGGCTACACTCATGTACTGGTGTTGAGCTCTGGACATCCCCAAAGACTCTCTTTCACTAACCAAACTTATGGTGGTCTTCACCACCTTCATCTCCTTAGATCCACGCTTTCCAGTCACTGTTCCTTCAGGACCTAATGGGTCTCCTTTCTAAGCACGTGAATGATGACAATGAATACTTACCTGTCCAGAAGTTCCCAGTCTTCTCCTCCCCAGCGGTCCCGAAACTCTTTTGTATTCATCCCTCCGATCTTGTCCAGGTCAGACTTGTATATGCCAAGGAGACCAAACCCATTCACCTCCCAGTAGCCTGAGGACAGCACAAAAGAGGCACAGGCATGTCAGTGCTGAGACAGTGTTGACACCAGAGACCCAAATCACCAAGGCAGAGCCAACTATTTTAAAGCTTCAGGAAGTCAGAAAGGCTTACAGGCAGCTAGGGTTGTCCTAGCAAAGCTTCTCACATCTCTTGTCTGGCAGCATGATACTTAATGTAAGTGGACCTTACACTGGGTGGTTCAGGTGGTTGTTCCTGTGCCAGGATGAAAAAATATCTACCCAATGGTAATTTGCTTCTGTGGCACCTCAGGAGGACCACCTTTGTCTACAGAAATCCCATGCTCTCTGTTCCTTTTTTCCCCCTGACTTGAGTTGCCTTCTCTCACTCCTGGGCTAGCAGCCATACTCAAGAGGCCAGACTGTGCCCTCTAATAAAAGAGATGGATAGGAATGACTAAAAGGGGGGATTCTTGAGACAGTCAGATCCACTGGGATTTCAAAGCCGTGACCAGAAGAAATATCATACTCTCTTTGATCTCAAATGTCAACTACCTACCACAGTTCTAGGCCTAATGCTCTCCCACCTGTTGGCTCTGGCAGTACGTGAAGCACCAGACCTTGATAGCAACTGAGCACCAAATCTAGGGGCTGCAGACATGTTCTTTCTTTCCCCATTCCCTGAGGTCTGAGCCCAAGAAGCTCCACTCCCTCTTACCATCGGGTGACTGTGGGGACATGCCGCAGTGCAGCCTCATGACCATGGGAGCAAAGGCCATCTTGCCTTCCACGCAGTGCTTCCGGATTGAGTCAATGATTCCAGCTGGGAAGTGGATGTGGAGGTCGCAAAGGAAAATTATGCTGTGTGGATCCTGGAGCCAACCACACCAATCGGGAAAAAAATAGGGTGACTTTAAGTTAACTCTTTCTTGAAGGACAGGATGACAGAGAGATGGGAGTGAATTAAAGAGACATACATTGCTAGATTGGAAACAGAAGTCTTAGGGAATGGCAAAAATGCCACTGGCTGCCTTTTCAATGGTAGATATGTTATGACTGCAATCTGAATGAACCAACATCATAAAACTGCTACTCCTGATCTCCTTCCTGTCTCATAGTTCAAGTAGGTAGGGCAACAATGGCATGGATCACAGGGACTGGTCTCCTTGCAGAAAGGGATAAGATCCTTACTCCAGAGGGACAGAAAACACATCCACATTTTATCTGCTCGGTTGGGCTATTCCCTTTCTTAAAAGCCAGCATGTCCAGTATGACAGGCAAGAAGCAGTGCTGGACATATACCAGACACCCTCCTATCCACCCCACATCCCCAATGCTTACCGTCACGAGGTCTATTCCTGCCTGCAGGCCAGCAGAACGCTCAAAATTCCCCATGAGCTTCAAGTACCGATAGCTGCGGGCCAAAAAAGAAACAGAAGTTTGGTGCATGCATGTCAGTGAGACAGAAAACACTGCTAGCAATGATACAGCATGGGTACTGTGTTGAGGAGCCACCTCTTGCCCCTTGAGAGGAGGAAAAAAGCCATTGTGTGAGCATGTGAGCTCAGCACTACCCTCGGTGCCAGTGTGTCCTGATGGTCCTGCCACATATGCAACAAGGATAGTTCATAACAGAAGTCCTGCCAGCTTTATTTTTGGAACTTCTAGCACTGAAAAGGACCAACCAAAGCTGTTTCAGGTCATAATACAATAAGCCAGACAGCTGTTGCAGCAAGAGAAGTCCCCAGAGGACTCCACATTCATTTCTCACAGCTTTCTCATCTTCTCTGGCTTAACCCCTCCTCCATCACTTTGACACTTGCTTTCTGTCCTCCCTTGAAAACTTGAAGAAAGATGACAGAAAAGACATGCATCTGAATAGATGACTGTGATAGGTATTGCCCTACAGTTTTATAACAATATTCTATGCAGCACACATACATGCACATTATAACAGCAATATGCAAGGTGGATATCATCTTTGGGTTTTTAGCTGCAAGAAGCTGAGGGAGATCAATGCAAAGAGATTTGTAGATGTGGTGCATTTACAGGAACACACTTTTTTGTGTATTTTGTGACCAGACAGGACTCTCACCTGCGCAAGCTAGACCTTTTCAGAGCAGTTTCTATGTTCATGTCATCGCTGCTGTAGTCTGTGATGATGACATTGAAGTAGGGATCCTTAGTGACTCGGAACAGCTCTTCCATGTCAGAGATGAACTGCAGCACCCACCGTGCCTGGTTTTTCACTGGATGTATTGCAAAAGGGAGAGAAACAAAGGAAAGCTGATTTCAAAGATGGCATAGCTTTCAGCAAGCAAGGCTTCTTGCCTCCTCTCAAACCCTACCAACATTGAAGGAATGCACAAATAGGTCCAGGCTGAAAACTTGGACCAAAGGGCCCAGAGATGGGTATGGGTTCTTTCTTATAGTGTGTCACTGTTTTTCTCTGGGCTTACAAGCCATAGGAGGCTTGGGCCCTGTCATATTTCTGAGGAGAATTAGCTAGGAGAGGAAAGAAATTGGAAGTGACCCTAACAGGTCTGCCCCTGAGGGAAGAGCCAGCTACGCTGTCCCTTCAAGTCCCAGGAGGGTAGATCTCCTTACCTGGCACCACAAAGTGCACCACAGCACGGTGGTTCCAGGAAAAGCCCTGGGGCCAGCACAGCTCTGGCTCTTTTGCCACAGCCATCAGGTGCCGCCGGCGACCCCAAGCCAGGTTCCTCATGTTCCTCTCCTCTTGCTCATCGCCACCCACGCCCTGCCAGCCACGCGCAAAGATGTACTCGGAGAAGCGGACGACACGCTCTCCCTGCTCCAGCAGCTCCAGCTCCAGCAGGTAGCGGCTCCCTCGCATGCGGTCCTGACGTTTCTCCACATTCACGATACGCTGCAGCTGGAACCGCCTGCGGGAGATTCAGCCAGGATGGGTATGTCCCCTGTACATGGCCCACTCTCCCACCTCCACCCTAGTTGGCTCATTTTGCTCTGCCGGCTGTTTCCTCCTGGGCTAGCACAACTCTTTTTGTCCCTAGCTTCCCCCCATGGGATGATTTAGCACCTGTTTCCTAAATCCGTAAGCATGTGGGATTAGATCTGGGATCCCAGCCAAGAGAAAATAGTTGGCAAGGGGAATGAAATAAAGGTGACACTGAAAACAACAAATGTGTCTGAATGACTGTAGGGCTGGTAATAGAGAGTGTACTCAACACCTCTGTCAAAGATCTTGGCACAGGAAGAATGGTTGGGTTGGTGAAGGTGGCTGATGACAGCTTATCAGACGATAACAAGGAGTAAGACTGAGCAATCATACAGAAGAGACTGGGATGAGCTGTAGGTCCAAAACAGCCAAAACGGGATGAAATGCCAGGTCATGTCCTGTCATGTAATATGAAACGGATGCTCATCAGTTAAAAGTGCTGAGAAAACCCTGAGCCTGCTGATCAGTTAGACTGTGACCATGACTGATGTGAAAAAAAATCAACTGTTTTTTTTCACTGTGACCAGGAAAAAAAACAAACACAATCTAAAGATGTAGCATGAGAGCTATTTCCAGGAATTGAGAAGTAATAACATCATTTTATGTAATACCCAGAATACTGTTCAGGAAAATCAACCCAAACGGAAACCAGCGTGGAAAAGGACATACAGAAAAATCATGGAAATAAAGGCCAACTCATCAGAAGGGTTGAGGAAAGCTGGAGACTTATGGAGGCTCTTAGGAGGCATGTTCATTTGCCAGAAAGGTAATCAAGATGGTTAGCTCTACAATGAAGGTGCATATGTTCAGATAAAGGTTAGGGTACTTGGTTGTTTGTGAGGTCAGTGTGCTGATTCACATTATCTGACAGGTCTGTTCTGGTCCCATGTCCTAAATGGTACCAGGTTTACAAACTGAGAGGTAATAGGCATTAAACCACAAGCATGAATAGCTCCAGTCCTAATTGAAATCACTGAGGTTCCTTAATCTACAGCTGACAAAATGCTTCTACATGTGCTCTCAATGCTTACACAGTGCAAGGAGGAAAACAGCCATGCACCAGTGATGCCAGCTGGACTGAAACTTCCAGTCTCTCACATTTACAGCCACTGGCTGTTGGAGGGTGATAGTCACTCCTGGACATGATCTAGTACCCCAAATTCCCATTTCTCAGCTCAAAGAGATCTTCTGGTTTTTACATAGAATCCTTGTCTGAAGTTTTATTTTCCACATCTAGCTTCTCCTTTGATTCATTCTAGCTGCAAACAATAGGTACACAAGCTCAAGGTTTTCACACTTTGCCTTACCCTTTAATCCTTTGGTTGAGCTTCTTAAGGAAGACACGTGTGACTTCCAGGGCTTCCCTCTCTTTCAGCAGCAGGTTTCCTGATGTGTTGCACTTTAGGTCAATCCAGTCAGTGCGTAGCACATGGAAATCCAGGTTGCTTGCGCTGAAAGTCTGCTCCCAGTTCACCAGCTGGTCAAACACTGGTACATAATCAAAACCCTCCTCATCCTCGTCTTCTGGCTCCCCATCCACCTCTTCCTCTTCCTCTTCTGCTGCCACCTTCTCAGGCCTAGACTTGCCCTTTGCAAGAGATGCCACCTCTGTCTCTCCCTTGCCTGTGTCCCCACCAGTGGCCCTCTTCTGCTCAGCCACATAGGCCTCCACTTGGTTCAGCCACTGCTCCAGCCGTGGCGGGTCCTTGGTGGGGCCAGCAGTATCCACGAGGTGCCTGCTGGCTTGGCTGGATGCTGGGTCTGCTCTCCTAGCTTGCTTAGTGCCTGCTGGCTGCAGGCCATCCTCCATGATGCTGAGCTCTCCTTGAGGTCTCAGACCTTTGGGAATCCTGACCCCTGAGTCCCTGGGGCTGCTGAGAGGCTGCTCCCTTTGAGATCTGCTTCTAGAAGGAGGGTTCTCCTTTTTGGCAGGTGGTCTGCCCTGGGCGGCCCTGGCATGCTGCGGAGGGCTTCTGGAGTTGTCTTTGACTCCAGCTTTTAAGTGAGGTTTCTTTGTCACTGGGTTTCTCTCTGGGCCAACTCGACTGAGACTTTGGTTGGCAGGGGCCAGAAGGGCTGTTTTGACACCAGACTTTTTTGTCCGTCTCCTTTGTGTCACCTCCCCTGTGTCACTGACTGAGAGGAGCCGCCGATGCTCCCGGAGGGAATAGTCCTCATAGACACGATCACTGCCCATCACTGTGCCAGGAGCAGCACTTGCTGGTTCTGCCCGCCGCACGCTGGGGTGCTCTGGGGAGACAGTGCTCTCCACATCCTGCTCCCCATACTGCAGATCATCCAGGTTTCCCTCCTGAAAGCCTGCAGGAATAATCACAGTTACATCACTGGCATCCTCCATCCCCATCCCAACCCTGGCACTCAACACCTATTAGCTGTGGAGATGGCTGGCAAAGCCTTCAGCGATGGGTCTGCATACAGCCCCGCAGGGCAGGTGCAAGCATAGGCTGCCATTCCATGTACAGCTGGCTCTGATACTTCTGCCCACATTTTTGTTGGAATTGCACCTCAGCTAAGTCACAGGCCTGAAAACTGGTCATCACATTATCTCCTAGAGTGCACTGCTTGGCCTCCCAGACTGACTTTAAGAAAAGTGAATGTGACAGCAAATATTTCATTCCAGTTGCAGCACTTTGGCAGGGAAGGACTGTGACTTGCTTGACATGGAAAGTCAACAGGAGGATAAAAGGCTCCTCTAAACTCTGATATTAGGGGGTCCTACCTGGTTGCTCAGTCTTTTCATCAGAGTCCATGCTCTTCTCTGTCCGGTCCATTTTTATGTACTTGTAGAACCCAAATCTGCAGAAGGAAGGACACTGGCTTGATCAAAGTTATTTTGCCCTCTTCAACTAAATGCTAGTCACTGCTACAGAGGAGATGGTCAATTACTTTGATTATACCTCCTTTCATAGCAAGTTATAAGCTATCATCATCACTTTCAGATCTTGGGGCAATCAGATCTTACGGTCAAAAACATCAGCTTTCCTGGATTATCATTCCAGTTTCTCAGACATTTTCTTGAGTACTTCTCTATGTGCACAGGAGGAAATTCCAACACAAGGATACTGAAACGCTTCTTCAGCTTCTCTTAAACTTCTCCTTAAAGCTCAGATCCAGTGTAGCACTTACAAACTGAAGTCACTGTGCTACTGAAGTGGCTCGGACAGGTAACTGCAGTGATATCCCTCCACTGTGGTTTGTGTGTTATGTCATCCCATTGTATGCTTGTGCTTCAAGCTTTTGCGAGGGGTTTCCCTCCTTGGATCGTTTCCTTCCATGTGTGCTTGATGACAAGCAGAATAAACTCCCACATCCCAAATGCTGTTACAATACAAACTATTTGTCAAGCAAAAAAACTTGAGGTGCATGTGCCAGCCCACAATAGCCACCTTCTCCATCCTTCACAATGAGCCCCAGGCCCAGTAGATCTCTCCCAAACCTACAATACAATCTGTCTTTCCAGCCCTCAAATAGGAAGATGAACACAAGGAAGCCACCATCAGCTATCTCACAGGAAAAGCACCTCTATCCTGCAAACAAGTCCTCCTGAAATGAACAGAATCCTCACACAAGATGCTTGTTTCCCTGTAAAGCAGGGAGCATGCATGTGGTGGTTTTCTTGCAGGGCCATCGCTAGAGCAGGACCCCAGTAAAAGTGAGCTGCATGTTTTCATCCTCCCCAGAGATGTCTGGTTGTGAGTATGGCTTGGTTTTCACAGTGACAGTCATTAGAAGGCTCCAGCTGCTGGCATGGAAAGTTTGCTGGCAAATACGTTCCCTGATGTACTGGAACAAATATACTCTGACCCAGCTTCCTGGTTAATAGAGCAAGAAAAGTAGCAGCGGTTTTCCTTTGAGACCTAAGCACAATTTCACTTAAAGGAAGCACTGGCATTGAAAGAAATTATAAATGCTTTAATGTTTTACAGGACTTAAGGGACCTTTAAATAAAGAGTCCCAACTAAATGAATATGAAATTCCACTTTAATTCCAGCCTTAAAACTGTTTCCTCCCGATCTCACTGCTAGTAAACCTCCACTTGCAGCATCCTACCTTTCCAAGTAATATGGGTTTTCCTGATAGAAGCATTTGTTTTCTCTCTCCATATGGCTCAGGCGGCTGTAATCATTGGGGTAAACGAAGGATAAATGAATCTGGGAAGAAGGGAAGAAAAATAAAGGAAAAACCACCATCAATGCCAGACATCATTCATAAGGTGACCCAGACCTTATTACAAGGTGAGCAGCCCTCTGGGGAAAGAACAGGCACTGCTCACTATGTGCCTCTCAAAGGCACCCAGTAGCAGGCTGTAAGAAGAGACTATGGAAATGAAAAACAAAAGGAATAGTGATGGGCATGTCTGTCCATCTCTGCAACTGTGTGTTGAAATCCTGTAACAAAGCAAGAACTAGATGGGATAGTCCCACTGAGAAGGTGCAGGAGAACACGGGAGCCCAGAAAGGGCTGAGGTCAGCCCCAGGTAAGGCTGAGGAAGCGATGGTTGCCCAGGATGCGAGTCCCATGGAAAGTGTAGGCTTGAACTGGCATTAAGGGATAGCAAAGCAGACTGGTGATATTCCCCCAGTCCCACTGGCTTTGCCAGGCCTCAGCCACTCTGCTCTGCTACGAAAAGGATTGAACTTCGCCATGCTGCATGTTCACAAATGTGGGTCCTACCTCAAGGCCAGTTTGAAAACTCTTCTGGGCCTTGGTCCATGCACACTACACCCCCTAGGCATTGAAAACCTCAGCCATGACAACTCTCCATGTGAAGGCAAGCTCAGAGCTTTTGCTTGAGGTCTGAGGGACTTTGTAAGACACACACACTTGTCTGACAGTGAGACCAGCAAGCAGTGTGTAGCACTTATCTCCCTTCTCTTGCTGTTAACCTCTGCCATGTCTTGGGATGCTGAAGACCTGAAGAACAAGTGGTCACATCTGCCCAGGAGCTTGGTACAGGAGGTACCCATGGAGGCCCATGGATAATCAGGTCCTTCCTCCTTACCCCTGGGTAAGTGCTGGGTCAAGGAATAAAACTTACAAACTGGAGGCCCTGGTAGCGCTGCAGAGGGAACCCGTTCACCAGGTAGCTAGGCTTGTATGGACAGTCTGGCAGGGCTCGGCGCAGGCGTGACTTGCTGAGCAGAGGCACTGAAAAGAAAAAATGTAGGCAAGCATTGCTGGAGGAACCCTACTGCAATTGATGCACCAGCCTAGCTACTTCTGTGTCCAGCTTGTACTTAATTACATGAGAGGTTATCAAATAGAATCATAGAATCATTAAGGTTGGAAAAAGACCATTAAGACCATCTAGTTCAACCCCCATCCATCACCACTATGCTTGCTATCCATATCTCTCAGTGCCACATCCACACAATTTGAACACCTCCAGAGATGGTGACTCCACCACCTTCCTGGGCAGCTTGTTACAATGCATCACCACTCTTTCAGAGAAAATATATTTTTTTCTAATATCCAACCTGAACCTCCCCTGGGGCAACTTGAGACCATCCCCTCTCATCCTATCACTGTTACCTGGGAGAAGAGGCCAACCCCCCACATCACCACAACCTCTTTTCAGGCAGCTGTAGAGAACGATAAGGTTTTCTCTGAGACTCCTCTTCTCCAGAGGAGAATGAGCAATGCCAGTTCCCTCAATCACCATAAGACCCATGCTCCAGACCCCTCACAGATCTATTGCTCTTCTCCGGATGTGCTCCAGGGCCTTGGATCCTTCTTATAGTGAAAGGCCCATAACTGAACACAGCACCTGAAATAAGGCTTCACCAATGCAAGTACAGAGAGGTGATCCTGCTGACTATACTACTTCTGATACATAAAGTGAAACATCTTTTAAAGTTCACGTATTCATCTTGTTCTACAGAATATTCCTGGAGACACCACATGAGTTCGACTCAAGAAAGAAGAGATGGGTTTACTCTGTGTTTTATCTCATATCCTACAGCAACAGATGCTGCACACTACCCCCTGCTCCACTGTGAAATAAGGAGGGTGGCCTTTGATAACCATGGCATAGGAGGACAATCTTGCTCAGCTGTTTGCCTGCACGTGCTGGGACAGGCTGCAGCTGCCTTTTCAACTCCCTTGCAAGTCTTACCTTTGTAAAGAGTGTCCCGGGGGTCAGGCTTCAACATGTCAGCAGGGTGTGCCTTGCCACCTGTGCCATCAGCAGCCCGGCTCTTGCGGCTGGCCAGAGTCTGCGGGATGTGCCCAACCTCATCCATCTTTAACAGCGTCTCATCTAGAAACCAGAGAGAGAACAGAAGGGGGAGGAAGAGCTCATTCATCCCTTGTCCGAGGCAACAATTTTCCCCAGCATCAGCCCTTCCAAATGGTATTGCACAACAGCAATGCCTACATGGTATTCATTAGGAGCTTCAGCAGTGCTTGAGGGAAAGAAAGGCTCTGACTAGGAAAGCTGGAGATACTGAACACAGCTATCAGCGAAAGCAAACAAACACAGTGATGAGTGATGGCTGGAAATGACCTTGTGAAAGGACACACCAGCAGTGGTGTGCTGCAGACACCCCAGCCTGGCAGAAATTACTGGACACATTTGAATTATCAGCATTACATTTATTTTATAAGTAGATAGAAAATGTTGAATAGGAGGAGAAAGCTGAGAAATGGAGGTTTCTCCTGTGCTGGAAAACGAGCAAGACCTTGGAGTGAGGCCTTCAGTGCCCTAGGAGGATGGTGCTCCAGCAGGGTGATGGAAACCCATGGTAAGCCAGGAGCAATGGGAAGCACAAACTCAAGAGTGAGTATTGGTTATGCCTTTTCTTGAGTGTTGCTGCCAGATTTCATGTCTCATGGATCTGACTCTGAAGTGAGCAGAACTGAGTTAATATCTGCAAATGTAATAAACAAGTATCATAAATAAATAATAAATAGCATGCTGCTAAGGGCACTGGGGTTACTGTTAGCAACTTCTGGGTACTGAGCAAGACAGAAACCTCATAAGGATGGAATAATGTATGGTACAGCCACATGCTGAGGTGGAAGAGAGGAACACTGTATGGGAGACTGCAACGCTGCGCCAGCCATGAAGGCTGCAAGCCATTCCTTCCACAGGCAAGCAATAAGCAGAAAAGAACAGAAGGAGAAAGATCTGATTGAGTGCCTTGACCTGGCCAAATGGCAAGTTTCAGAAAATGCAACAGCAGTTTGGAATCCAAGACATCGTAAACAGATGTCTAGATTACATCATGGAGTCTTCCACAGGCAAAAGCATTAGCACAGAAAAAATACCAGAGATGTTGGAAGGTACCAGCAATAGGTACAGAAAGGGGGAATGTTGGCAGTGGAAAGTGATACTGACAAAGGTAGATAAGCAAAGGCAGGACTAAGGAGCTGATAAAGGCACCGCGTGATATGCTGAAAAGGGTTTGCAAAACAGGAAGACTGGGCTGACACATTAGCTGCAACCTGGAACCAACCTGGAGAGACTTGAGGGAAGCGCTGAAGAAAGCAGCAATGCCTGATACCTCTAAGATGTATTCAACTCTGTCCAGCATCCTGAGAGAAATCTGCTGGAGATGCTTCAGTGGCCAGCACATCCCCATCATTCCCACATTATGGGCTCCTACATTCTTCCTTAGCTCTCTGCACAAGCAACTTTCATCCCATGATACTCTCGCATATCAGTTTCCCTCACTCTTACAGACTCTCTTCCCTATCATTTCTCTATCATCTAATCCTAATCCCAGTTCTCCTGTATTTAATAATGAATCACACACACTTGTTCAGAGGTCTCTCTCCTGACCTGTCTCCATTTCTTTCTTGTAATGATCTGTACACAAACTAGTTGCCTGGATAGACTGTGATTCACAGCAAAACACTGATGATAAGTTTTGGAAGAATGGGGAGGGGCTCAAGAAAACTTGTGGTGAATATACTTACTAGCAAAAAGGGAGAGGTATTGGGAGTCAATGATTTTGAACTTGGCATCTGGATCATTCAGTTTCCACTGGAACAGAGAAATGCATTAAAACCATGTTGTTATGCATTTAACCAAACCTCAACAAAAGGAACAGATACAAGGTGGCGTTTTTTCACTAGATGGACCCACAGCTTTCTTCTTCAACTTACTACAACATTCTACCTAGCAGCAAAAGACTGGGAATAAAGTGAAATTCCCTTGGATTCACTCAAAGTAGGAAAGGATACAGAGAAGCAACAAAGACCAGAAAGCAGAACTGTCCCAAGCAAAATGGTCCTAACATAGCCAGGGTTGTCCCACATAGAAGTAGGAAGGACTCTGGAAAGGATTTGGTATGTTCACCTCATACAAAGAGGATAGGGGGCCTGGGAAGGGAGGGAAATAATTATAAACTTAATTCCCAAGATTCAAGAAACACACATATTGTACATAACACATTCCATTTGCATATAGTGTACAGCATAGCCATTTGCATAGACTCACTGCTACTTCCACATGGTCTGTCCCTTTGTCATCCTGCTTGTGCAGCACCTCAAAGTAGTACCTGCCTGCAGCTGACAACCTGTGAAAAATAACGTATCTGTCACCAACAGCATTAAGGAATATTTCTTCTTAGCTTGCCAGCAGACAGTGAGTTGAGAGCAACCACATCCATAAAAGAACCTAATTTTCAGGGTGAGTAGGACTAGGATTGCCAAGAAAATTCAGTTGCTGGCAGCTGGTTAGGTGGCTTCCCTGGTGCGTCTGGAGCACTTCAGACCCTTCTCAGATAATTCTGAACAAATCCCTTTCAGCCCTGTCTGCCAGGTTTTGGCCTCTGGGAAACCTGGGCAGTTCCAAGGCAGGAAGTTTGAAGTACAGCTCATAAAGAGAAGTCTGGATTTGCTGATGACTCTCCTCCAGGGAAGAAAAAATCAGCACTGCATTTCTGCTACAAGCTTGTAAAGCAACTGGCACAGATGCAGAAGTGTCACTTGAGCTTTAGCAGACCCCATAGTAGTTTCTATCTCTATGCTGTTAAATTCTTCAGAACAAGTTTTATTTCATTTTTCCTGTCACTTCCTGGCCATACACAGAAGTGGCTGGAAGTGAAAGACTCTGCTCACTCACCTCACCACTTTTGACTGCTGGCTCCAGAATTTTCCAAACTCCCCCGGTGCCGTCCACTCCTTCCCTGTCTGAGAAGAGACAGAAGATGCTGCAGTTAAGATGAAATGTTTCCCTGGTTACTGTGCTGGAGCAATGAACAAAGAAATTTGAGCTGCTTATCCTGGTGTGACAGCCTCTGGAAAGATTTAAATTCCTTAACCATGAAACTGGGGCTGCCTGCTGATGTGTATCTGGCTTAAGGTATGTTGTGTCATACTTGTCTGGCATTTGTGATGGTGGTGGTGCCTGTAGTTGAGAGGGAAAAGAAACTTGGCTAGGCCAGAGAAGAATGGAAGACAGGAGGGTGTCCATCCACTCAGAAACATCTCAGCTTTTATGGAAGAAGCCATGCAGAATGCACTGTACCTTGCCCACACTGGCCAGCAGCTGGAGACCAGAGGTCTTTTCATCTGAACTCAACCAGAACTCAGCATTGTCATCCGCAGCAATGGCAAACTGAAACTCTCCTGTCAAGAGACGGCAGCAGTAAGTAGGGTTCTGGGGTTAGGACTCATACACAGAATGGAGTCTGCTTCTCTAAAATGCTGTCTTTGCCTTCTTTGCTGGTGATACCAGATTTATCCTTTGGATATTAACCTTTCAACCTCTCTGAATTCTCAAACTCTGCAGTGATTGAAAACAAAACGTCACTTACAGCTGGTTCCCTATTCATCCTACACTGACTTCACCTGACACCTAATCTGGAAAGCTAAGAAGTCTGTGTCATGTCTCCCTGGTTTTTGCTCTCAGAATAAACATTTTGTGTGAGAAATTATGTTTGGATGAAGGAATATGCATGTGGAGCCACGAAAGGAGAGAGAGGTGTTTGGGTCTGGCTGTTCCAGTCAGGGTCACAGAGATGGTAGCTGAGGGCCAGGGATGGGTGCATGTTAGTGGGCTGTTCTGGACAGAAGCACATAGCTGGGTGATGCAGGTGTCAGCTGGTGTCAGACAGCATTCATAAACCTAAGAAGCAGCACGAACACTAACAATGTCATGTACAGTCCTATCTGTGTGAGGGGGGGGAGTTACTCATGCCCACATGCACGTCATGGGGCGATGCATCCATGACAGCATTGTTTTTTAACCAGCACTTCCAACTGTTTTCTTCTGTGCTTCTTCTTTCTACCCTACAACAGAGGCAGATGTGCTTTATCCATTCCAAGGACACAGCCAGCTGGACTGCCTACGTGAGGGGCTGTGCACTTGGGCTAAGAAGGGATGCGAGCAGCCCCAGAACCCACGAGCCCTCACCATCAGTGAAAGGATGCAGGTAGCCAAATATCCGGAGACCATAGTTGGTCCATTTTGGGGACACGGCTAGTTTCTTCAGCACTGTTCTTGTCTGAAGTGAAAGATAAAAAAAAATAAAATTATATGGATAGGAACAAGAGGGGAGGAGCAGTTTGCAAAAATCTTGCAATGGGTGGACAGAGGGAGGTATGACATTTGTTTTGTGAGGATGTGGCATGGTGTGTGATGGAAGCAATGGGAAAGAGCAGGAGAGCTGTGAGAGGAACTGGAACAAGGGCTGCTCAGAAGGGAGAGCTGCATGGGGGATGTTGAAGATGGTAGGAATGGGATGTGACATTTGGTGGGCACTTTGGAGGGAAAGCACAGGGCTCCTTCATGCTGTGCCCAAGCTGTGGCAGGTCAACAAGGGCAAAATGAGCTTCTTCTCAGAAGTTCACTGTACCCTTGTGAAAGCTTCCTGCTCTCTCAGGAGTGGGAAGAAAGAAGAGGTGATGGAAAGGGGTGGAGATAGGATGCAAAGGTAGCAAAGATGGGAACCGTGGGACAGACATTGTTGGGGTTTTACTCACGTGGGGGTAGAGGGGAAAGTGAAGGTTTCTTCTGAGCTGATCAGTGGAGCTGCCACACCAGTCCTCAAACACATGCAGGTTGGCCTGGCCCTGGAACTGGGGAGCAGAAGAGAGGGACCATGAATTGCTGTGCCCTTCCTGTGTTCTTCCCTGTATTCCAGCCTCAGCCATGGCCCCCAGCACTGGAGAGAGAGAAGGAAGATGCTGTTGCAGTAGTGACATCTAACCAGCTGAGCATTGAGACTGGGCCAGGTGTCATCCAAACAGCACCACGAAGCTGTGATAATGCTCAGGAGAGCTCAGCTAAATGGCTAGGAGTCACTAATTTTGCTCTGTCACAAAGGTGACAGAGACTGGTACCATGAGGCCTGGGACGCGCTATGGTGTGGCACTAGCTAACAGTGAAACTGCAAGGGTAGAACCCTCTCCAAAAAGGTATTTTTCATTTCAGAGCTATTTTCTGGGCCCACGGAAGAGGGGACACCCTAAGGAGGGGAGATAGCAGATCTCCTAAAACCCTGCCCTTCCTTGAGGTGGGACTCAGTGAAGATGGTGAGGAAAGGTCTGCTCCTTGAAGAATAGACTTTCTTTTGTCATAACCATCCAGAAAGGAAGAGCTGGCTGCCTCCCAGACAGCCCAAGCTCTCTGCGTGCAACACTGCTGTTGGATGCTGAAGCCTTCCTTGCAGAGTTGGCATCCAAAAGCAGAGAATAAATAAGCTGGACACTGTACAGGCAACCTTAGATGGGGAAACACTGAAGAAAGAAATAGGTTGCTTTGGGACTGGGGAGGTTTTCTGCAGCTGTCTTGCCTATATAAGGAGCTATGGAGCCCAGCTGAGGTTGGGTGAGCAGAGGCTGAAAATGCCTCAGCTGCACCCACATGTCTACAGATGGCAGCAAACTCCTAGTTTTGGCTGGGGAAATCTTGAGCCGGGCTGAAACAGCATGGTGGAGCAGGGCCCAGCCACCCTGAGCACTTCTGGCAGAGAAACCATTTCACGGAGTTATTTCTCCCAAGATAGCAAGTTGGGGTTTTGTTTTGTCATAAATCAGGGCTTGAAGGAAGGACGTGGAGCGAACTTGGCCCAGCACCAGCTTATGTAGTAATGCTCCTTGTGAGCTGTGGGCTTTAGTCATGCACGTGACAATCATCTCTGCCTGCCAGGCAAAACACATTCACAACTGCTGCAGTTCTCAAGTGGTCTCTTGTCAGCCCACTCTCCCTGAACTGCCAGGGCTTGCCTGATCTCTGAATGTCCCCATGGTCCCTCATTATCATCTCTCCCCCTCTGCTGATATCTCTCAGCCCGGACTCTGCCCATCGGGCAAAAAGAAAGCAATGAGACAAAGCAGATGCAACTCCCCAGGAGGAATTACAGAGGGCCCAGGGCAATGGCAGCAGCCAAAAGAAACCTGGGGCTCTGCAGGGAGCTACAACATAAATCAATCACTGCACGTGTGACAAACACTGAGTTGGAACCTCATGCTGGGCAGTCCCATGCACCCAGTTCACATCCAAGGGTCTTACACTGTTTTCTCAGCCAAATCAAACAAAGGCAATTACTTTTCTTGTGGAACATGAACTGAGGTGAAGAAGCCGTGCTGACAGCTAGTTAGGAACCAAGTCTTCTGGCAATCTGTCCCTTGCTGTCCAGAAGTGACGCTGTTTTCCATCTGAGAAAACCATGTGTATACTTCAGATAGCAGCCTCAGATCTCTATCACATGTGGCACAACACTCCCACACTGTGGGCAGGCTGTGGCTGCACTCCTTCCTGGCAAAGGCAGACCTCAGGAGGTGCTCTCAGCGCTCAGAACTGCAAGAGAGCCAAGTTGCCTTTGGCAGGGGGCAGCTCAAACACCAAAGCAGCTCTGTATTAGGGAACTCCCCAAAGAGTGGCCAGATTTGTTATTTGCAGAAGAAAACTGGACCAATGCTCTACTGCAGAGTTTTGGCAGCATTAGGCAGAGGGCAACTTACTTAAAATGAAGGCAGCCATTACTGAGCTCAGTGCTCTGCCAACAGTCGGAGATGGGCTCTCAGAATTCTAGGCCAGCACCCCCAACTTCCAAAGTCTTTACAAAGCCACCAGAGAAGAGTTTCTGGAGGAACTAACATGATCGCTTTGCTTTTCCGTGCTCACAGCAATCAGAAATAATTAATGGTAAATAACAAGCATTTCTTGCATGTAGCTTCAGAGCCTTTTCTAAGGCAATAGATTTTCTCTTTTGCTACAGCAGCCTACTTTCTGCTTCCTCTGAAGGGAAAAAGAAGAATGTTATTGACAGATATATGCTGGCTGCCCAAAGCAGCTCTGGGAGTGAAAACTGAGCTAGGCTTTATTTTAGGCCCCCAAGAGTCATTGGTGCAGCAGCTGTTTTGAAACCCTATCACCTCTGTCCCTCCAGCTCAACTCATGGCTGTCCACTGAAGCAGCTGAGAAATTCTTCTGCTTGCTATTTGGGTTTCCTCTGGAACATGCAGAAAATAATCTGCCTAGGGCTTTTGTTCCAGATTGCAGCAATAAATGGCACCTTCATTCACAATTCACACACAGTGCTCCTGAGAATTTTGATGGACTTTGAAAATTGATGGACTTTCAAATTTGTCTTCCCAGTTTGGATCTACCTGTCCCTGGTTTTAAAGAGGTCTGAAAAAGCTAGGATCTAGTAAGTAACAAGTTTTTCTTCTCCCTTTAAGAACATCTGCTTTGGATATTTTGGATAGATTGACTTGGCCAGAACCAGGAATAGAAGCCAACAGTCTAGGCCATAAACAGGAGCTGGTATTATGTGGTCTGTGCTACATAACACCACCACAGAGGTTCTTTCTGACCCTTGGGTTCCTCCTTCCCAGCCCCACCTCCCAGGTGATCATCTCCTTCCCAATGTGGTACTTCAAGAACTCAGCTTTGATCCACATGAGCCACACGTCATCCACTGAGGGCGCCATCATCACAGCGTGTGTGCATCATGGGCATGTCCCCAAGAGTTGATGTCCTCTGGAGCACAGTACTGTGGTCACACAGCAAATACTGTTGCAGAAGGGAAGGGACAGCTGAAGTGTACTAAGTGTGGGGATATGAGAGCTGGGGCTGACACAGCAGCTTTGTGATGCTGGGCTGCTGGCCCTGCTGCTGAGCCCTCCTGCTGAATGAACAGCAGATTGGAGCCCTGGGGTCGTATTAAGAGACCCTGGTATTTCCAATTTCTTCTAATAGGAATTTCAGATTACCAGCCTTTCCTCAGAAAATATACACAGATCTAGCTGCAGATGTCCCTGTTTACTGCAGGGCAGTTGGACTAGATCACCTTTAAAGGTCTCTTCTAACTCAAAAAATTCCGACTCTACAATGCTATGATACTATGATCTTTCTTCCTAGCCCAAATCCCATCTTGTCAAGACTGCCCAGCGGGGTTGCCCCACACAACAAGCAATTCCTCTGCAGCCAGGAGCCCCAGGAAAGAAGGGAGAAGCAGCAGCAGAGGCACAACCAGCTGCACTGGAGCAGGATGGAGAAGAGAGGGCTTTCCTAATTTAAGCCTGGCCAGCCTCGGCATATTCAAAGGTGTGCAATTCTGGGAATATGCAGCACTAGGGAGGATAGATGTGACACAGAGAGGGCGAGTCTGAGCCAGGGAAGAAAGGCAACACTGTGCTGCAGACTGAAACTCCCTGAGCTGAGTTCATAAGCCTCATCTTTCTCCACAGAGTTGCCGCAGACCCTCATCTTGCCTGGGCCAGTCTGGGCAGGGGACATTCAGCAGCCAGCAGCTGGACTTGCTGCAAACTCTGATGCACTGGCATCAGCTGGGGTCCCTCGAGATGAGTCAGCAAGAGATCTCTTGAATTCTGCTTTCCCCTGCATGCAAATGTAACGTTTTTAGAGATTTACCACATTGTTCACTTTCCCACTACGATATCCAAAGCTGAAGATTCAAACCACCTATTTCGTCTCCTGACACTGAACGAAGAAAATTGAGACCCATTGTTTGGCCATACTGGCTGCAGCACACCCTGCACACCTGTTAATTATTCATGTTTGTCAGGAATATACCTCTGTTCAAACGAAGCCCAGCTCCATGACCTGTGGGAGGCGAACCACCTGCTCTCACCCTAGGAATCAGGCTTCAATTAAGTGCTTAGAGATGCAGCCAGGAGGACACAATGGGATCATAGACCTCAGGTAATTAATTCGGGCAAAGTTACAGGCAAACCTAATCCCCAGGCCAGGAGAAATTTCAGCTGGTGATTACACAGGGAACAGGCATTTCCACACAGAGCTGGGCCTGCAGATCCCTCTCCTTCCCATGCAGATGACATCGGTGAATCCAGGGTGGGAATGTGGCAAGGCCAACCAAACCCACTCCCCCGCCTTTATGTCCTGGCACTCAAAAGCCTCCTTGCATCAGAACTGCAAAGGCACACAGTTAATTCATAGTCAATCTGTTGTCCATCAGGACACCTAGGTCCTTCTCCACAGAGCCCTTCTCCAGAAGGTCATCCCTGAATCTCACTGATGCATGCTGACCCTGTAACACACTTCTGAAAAATCACTGAGGGGTGGAAAAGAGAGACAACAGACAAAGCCTCCAAGAAACTGTGGGAATGCCACAGGATGGGGAAGAAGCAGCAAATTCACTGCATCCACCCCGTGCACAGCAGCAGCTTTGGTCCTGATGAGACTCAACATGTCATTCATCTGGGAGGCAGCCCCTTCTAATGGGTGGCAGTCTCCAATCACCAAATGCCCCCTGGCTGGTGTCTGATTATCAGTAGGCTGCATTGCTCCCTTATCTGAAGAGGAATGATGAGATAAGGGGACAGGGGAGGAAAGAACAAATGAGGCATGAAGAAAACAAAGAGAATGTTTGCCCCAGCCTTCAAGGGTCACTGGAGAAGGTCTCCGTTCATCAGAAGTTTCAGTGAAGTGGAGAGACCTCTATGTACAGTGTGCAGGGATTGGGTAACAAACAAATGCCAGTGCATGAGCATAGCATGACACCACTGCATGCCACAGTCAAGTATTTACTTGCTGAATACTTGGCCCTGAATAAACCTCACCTTTTGAGGACAGCAAGCTGCCCGCTCAGGGAATTATGGAAGGTGCACGGTGCCTCCGTGGCTGGGGAAGATGCCAGATCATCACGAATCTGGACACTCCTGTCTTTCCAGATGATAACTTGGGTCTGTAAGTGTCATTAAACAGGAGGGGATGATAGCGAACAAAACAAACACATTTAGAGGCAAAGGGTCCTTTCCTATTCCCTTCCAATCTCAAAGGTCTCTACCTATGGTTTCCTCATGCAGAATGTTGGAGAAAGGCACCAACCTCTGGCATCCATGGGACAGGGTTGTTCACAGCTGCGTGATTCGATTTATTCCTCCCACTTCTTTGATGCTCTTGGTTCTGAAATACAAGTTGAAGAAAATCAAAGTGACCTGATAAGTAGCCAGGCATTGACACCTCCACAAGAAGGTTCAAGTCTTGTTGCAAGAACATATGACAAAAAGAGCAACTTCCCATAACTTCTTCAAAGGGGAGGCTGGCCATTGGAGGCACAGTGGGGTTGAAAATGCTCCTTGGTTTTCTTGACAGCAGATTTCCATAGTGAGCCACTGAGGGGAAGGGATACCAGCACTTTATAATGGCTGCTAGCACAGAGCTAAAAGTTAGGTCATTATCCCTTGGGTGTTTTTGCCCATTCTTGTTTCAGAAAGTCCAAGCAACAGTTATTCCAGCACTTCCTTCAGGCAATAAAAACAAGTTGTACTTCGCTGGAGCACTACAACCTCTTTTATGACCTTTCATTTCTGCTTCCATCTCATTCAGTGCTTCCTGTGCCACATACCCGGCCTTCTTCACACCAATGCCACAACTGAGTACATCTAAAATAACTCAACTGACTACAGTGGAGTCATTGTATGCTAACACTGCTGTGAGTCAGTTCAGATTTTGCTCTGTAGCATGCACTCTTTTCTGCAGGAAGAGAGAGCTGTCTCTTGGTACCAACATCTGAAAGGAAAATTTGCTCTCACAAATATTTAGAAGTTATTCAAAGTGTTCTCACCTGATGTCCCGTCTTCTGGGAATAGTAAAACGGGAGGCTTAGGTCCCCACCTGGGACATTTGGGTCTGCCAGAACCTTAGCCAGTTCCCTCCAGCTTTCATATCCTGCACAGAGGAAACAGAAAGAGATGTCAGAGTACAAGCTAAAAAAAGAAGCTGCAGCATTTACCAGAATAAACTTGTCCCTTGCAGGTCTGAGAGACCTCCAACACTCCAGAACACTCCAGCAGAGACCAGGAGTTGTTTATGTGACTTGGAGCTGGCAGACTGACACAAGGAGAGAAAGAGAAATTGCCCTTTCTTACTCCATAGCTCTTTTCTCACTAATTTGTTACACTAAAGGTTCGTCATTGTTCTAAAATGCATTTCAGAGATTTCATTAATCATCATAGAACTGAGAACTTCTTTGTAGGTCCTTCAGATAATCCCATTAGTTAAACTAAAGACCAATTTTTAAAACCAGCGAGCCCAAAGAAAATAGCATATGATGATAAACAGATTCCTAATTAGTTCAATCATCAAAAGAATATTATTCTGATTATGCGCCTATTTGTACAATAAAAGCTTTTAATCTTTTCCTGAGTGCAATACTGAACGACTACAAAGACCACACCTGATGGGACATTTGACTGCAATGCATAAAGTACTAGCAGTGACAGTTAAGGGTGTCCCTGTTTAAGCCAGCTTCCAGGTTCAGATCAGCTGTGTTTGACACGTCCTCCTCACAATCAACTTGAGACTGAATCTGGTTTTGGTATCAGGTGAAGTAGCAAGTCTGAGTACTGAGATGAAAGATTTGTGTCCTCTGTGCTGCTCTTGCAACAGTAGTAGCAGGGATGTGGTCTGAAGGAGCAGCACGTCCCACTGCTGAGGAACCTCTGCAGTTTCAGCGTTGCCATACCCATCTTCACTGTGCCCACCCAACCAGCCTGGGAGGTGTGTTGTGGCTTCAGTAGGGGAGCGTGCCCCATCAGTTTGCTTTGGAGGAAGCATTTATAAGTGACATGGTTGAGATCAACTCTGTTGAGACCAAGGCAAACCCAAAACAATTTCAGGACCTGGAATTCACAAATAACCCTTTGACAGATTTTGTCTCCCAACTATGCTAAGCTCTGTGCTAAGCTCCTGGCCTGCTATTGAATCTACAAATAAAATCCTTGCAACTTGCTCCCAAATCTGTGTTCTGCTCCCAGATCTGTGTCTGTCTGAGACAATTAGAAAGCAAGGGTATTGATCCTGCTCCCCATTATGTAGGGAAAAAAAGGGGACAATTACTGAAAAGCTGTAGGGAACTGTGTTTGTGCAAACTGCGTGACTGGCCTGAAAGGGTAGTAATAACAATTGAGCTATTTTTGTTCCCTGTGGAAGGGTAAAAATTACAGTTTCTGTCTGTATCATAACTCGGATTTCTCCAATGTAATCTGGATCTATTAAGCCTGGTAACACTTTTAAACCTTTCATGGTTAGTCCACTACATCCTAATATCAAGCCACACGAATTATTCGGCAGTGGCCCGTACGTTCCGGTTGGCACTGCCTGAACTCCCATTTCTGGTGTTAGTACGAAGTGGGAGGTGGTACAGAGGTCCAGTCCGGCGCTGTTGGTAGTTGCTCGGACAAGGTCCGAAACGGATTTGTGTTGTGATCCGTCTCGCTGACTGGATGCAAAGTGCAATGACTGTGGGAAATGTGAAAGTAAGCTATCAGAGATGTAACTGTAGAGGTAAGGCTTGGAAATAACTTGGGCATCCTGCTCTCTCAACACAAGTATTGACTTAGTGTGTAGTTCTGATTCAGATCCTGTTAGATGCTGTTCAGCCACAAATGTCTGATCTAGGTCTTACCATCACCAGATTCTGATCTGAAGTTAAGGGTTTTTGATCTTCTGCATAAGGTTTTTCAGTCAGGCATTCTGGGTGAGTAATCTACCGATTAATGCAGCTAAACAAATCTCATACTTCAGAGACTGACTGTCATGGGAAAGAGGAAGAATTTTCTGTGCCCCCTCAAAAAATAACATGTGAGAGCTTCCACCTCACTCGGAGTGATGAGGCAGAAACCACTGATTCTGAATGTCCTGCAGTTGAATATAAGGTCCACTTGCAACAGGGCTGGAACAGTCTTTGCAGTTGGCATGAAATTCAGTGCTCACTGCTTTGAAGGTTCATTTCTACTGGGAGAGAGAAGCACACTTTTTTTTAGGGGAGAGAGCTTGCTGGAAGGAGGACACTGGCCAACACAGCCTGACTTTTGGGCCGGCCCATGGCAGTTGCTCCTGGCCTTGTCTGTGCTCAAGCTCCTATGCATGACTGGCATGGAGCCTACCTCAGATCAAGCACAGAAGCCTAGCTGGATACAAGTGCCAACAGTTGACATTTCTCTGACCCTTGGAAAAGAGAAGAGAGGGAGGAAATTCTGAATTGTACAAATATTTACCTAACACTTATATCAGCCAAACAGGGAAGAGAAACACAGCTAGAAATTAATCTGGAGGTAGCAATTTCCTTGCTGAGTAATTTGTACTTCATCAGACTAATTTACTGATATGGTAGGGAATGAATTTCAGAAAATAATAAGATAAACACTCTCTTTAGAGAGAGTTCGTAGTGCTGCAGCTCTTTGAAAGATCATCTTTTCCCTGGGGATTGCCATGAGGCATCGTTGGAGAAGAACCTGGCTTTCCTCGCTAGGAGGAGGGAGGTAGCTACAGAAGTCAGGAAAAGAGACTGAGCTCCCTTCAGTATTCTTCAACCAGAAGACCTGCTGATGACAACTGCTGCCTGAAGGCACTGAGATAGCCTTCTCCCCAGCACAAGGTTCAAGACATTGCCTTGCAAGTATCCTCCTGAGAGCCAGAAAGAAGAGTGTTCTACAGCAGTGACTACATACACTGCTCTGTCTTGGGAGCAGCAGAGAAGGATAGTCTATGTGGTCTGTGACAGGTTCAGCCCATCCTTGAGCCTTTCATGATCACTGCAGTGAAGCCCAGCTGCTGGAGCACCTTCTTGATGGCTGTTTAAAATCAACAAGAAACTAAAAGAGGGAAAATTTAGATAGGGTATATGGGAAAAGTTTTTTATGATAAGAGTAATGAGGCACTGGAGCAGGTTGCCCAGAGAGGTGGTGGATGCCCCATCCTTGGAGACACTCAAGGTCAGGCTGGATGGGGCTGTGAGCAACCTGATCTACCTGTGGGTGTCCCTGTTCACTGTAGGGGGGTTGGACCACATGGCCTATAAAGGTCTTTACCGACTCAAACGATTCTATGACTCTGTCTGGAAGAAAGCAGTAGTCAGGATTTTACCTCAGCAAAACATTCAGGTATTAATAGGAGGGAATGCCAGGACTATTAGCTTTGATGGTTTAGCTCCACTACCTCTACAAAATCAGTTCTGGGTAGGATGAGAAAAGGCAAAAACAATGTCAAGGCAAGAATCAGAAGCTTAGGAAGAGCTTTTCCTGAAGCCAGGTAGATAGCTGAAGAGGTTGGGCTGGGCTCAGCAGTGGTTAGTCTGCCAGACAGATGCACCAGCCAGATCCTGCTTTTCTCTGTTCTGGGCATTTAGCTCCCATCACTTCCTGAAGCATGCTGTTGTTTTCCAAAGCTATTATTTCACACCACAAGCCTTCCAGAAAAGCAACCCTGTCACTCTGATACAGCTTGCCAGAAGAGGCGGCTGGACCCCTACCATCTGCTGCCCTTCCCTGGCATAAACATCCCCACAGCCACAAAGGACACAGGACAGTTGTTCACCAAGAGATCACCCCATTGGAAAGGCAGGCACATGACTTTCTGCCAGGCCATGAAAGCTTGCTACTGGCAACCCAGTCTCCCACCAAAATTTTCTTTCCCAAGAAGTTGTTACTTCTCATAACCCTGCCAGTGGTCATCATACAACGTGTAAGACCTTGGCTAAGGAGTAATGCAAAGCCAGAGCAGATAATTTGCTGTAATGCCACAGGAAGATGCTGGCAGCCTGCTATGTGGTCAGAAGTTATGGGGTAGCAGAGATGTAACAAGAGAAAATAAGGTGAAGGTGTTTCTTGCTCTAGGTTGGGTCCCAAGGGCCTCTTCTCAGATGTGCCTTTTCCTGTGCTTATGCTAAAAGTCAGCAAGGAACCTGCAGGAATAGCAAAGTGTGATGGGGAGATGTCACCCAAAAACAATGACTCTGCTAGAACAATGCACTTGAAGTCTATCTCAAAAAAGGAGAACAACTAAAAACTTAAAAAAGCAGAAAGTCACAGCCAGTGATAATAGACCAAAGCACCCTGGGAGCTACCAGTCTCGGGCAGGAACATGGCTAGGGCTGCTCTGTTCACAGATTAGATCTATCCAGCTGCAGCCATACCCCCAGCCCCATTCAGTGCAGAATCACAGAATCACAGAATGGCCAGGGTTGGAAGAGACCTCAAGGATCATGAATCTCCAACCCCCCTGCCACAGGCAGGGACACCAACCTCCCCATTTAATACTAGACCAGGCTGCCCAGGGCCCCATCCAACCTGGCCTTGAACACCTCCAGAGACGGGGCATCCACAACCTCTCTGGGCAGCCTGTTCCAGCACCTCACTCTCTCCGTAAAGAACTTCCCCCTGACATCCAACCTAAATCTTCCCTCCCTCAACTTAAAACCATTTCTCCTTGTCCTGCAGTCATCTACCCTTTCAAAGAGTTGATTCCCCTCCCCTCTGCAGGCTCCCTTTTGGTATTGAAAGGCTGCAATGAGGTCACCCCAAAGCCTTCTTTTCTCCAGGCTGAACAAGCCCAGCTCCCTCAGCCTGTCTTCATAGGGGAGATGCTCCAGTCCCCTGATCATCTTTGTGGCTCTCTTCTGGACCCTCTCCAACAGCTCCCTGTCTTTCTTATACTGGGCGCTCCAGACATGGACACAGTACTCCAGATGGGGCCTCACAAGGGCAGAGTAGAGGGGGACAATCATCTCCCTGACCCTGCTGGCCACCCCTCTTCTGATGGAAGTGCCTGCTGTTTCAATCACTCCTTGGTTGTATCTGAAAGCTGTGCAAGGGGGAAGTCCCTGACCCTCTCCAGTGATCAGCTTTCCCTCTGAAGGATAAAATTCGATCACTCTACTGTTGTTACTAATGCTTAAACTGCTGCAAATGCTGTTAATGTCCAGAGGCTCTCATGCCTTGTTGTAGTCTGGCTAAATGATTTCACTTGGCAGCCTCAAGAAGCAGCATGTCTATGGGCTGGTTTGCTTAGAAGCATTTTCCTTCTGCTCTGAGACCATCTTCCTTCTCTGCTGCTGTAGGCATAGGGCAAGAAGAAACTGGCAGGTATGAGGCAAGTTTTGTTCTTCATTACTCTCACTGTTCAGTGAACTCCCAGCATAGCATGAGGTTTTAACCCTCTCTTGTTTGAACTTATTTCTCCCTTCTCCTCCTGGCTGGATTTTTCCTACTTGCTCTTATCCCAAGGTATATAATTATTAGAGATCTTTCCCAGTGTCATTTCTGGACAAAAAGACAGGTGGGAGCCATATTCAATACTCACAAATACCACCATTAGGTGCCTACAAAACAGTACATAGTGACAGGACAAGGGGAAATGGCTTTAAACTAAAAGAGGAGAAATTTAGATCAGATGTTATGAGGAAATTCTTTACTCAGAGGGTGGTAAGGCCCTGGCACGGCTGCCCAGAGAAGCATCTGTGGAGGCATTCAGGGCCAGGTAGGATAGAGCCCTGGGCAGCCTGAGCTGCTGGGTGGCAACCCTGCCCATGGCAGAAGGTTGGAACTGGATGGGCTTTAAGGTTCCTTCCAATCTAAGCCATTTCATGAACACAGAAGATAACTTGGAGCTATTTGCAGTCTCTCACATGCATATACCCCAAGCCTCCTGCTCTGAACACAAACTTCACCTCTACCTCCTGCCCCAGCTACTCTCATTCAGCACAACACACTCACAAATGCAGCAAACTGTGCTTTCACTCAATTGCAGGATGCCAGGGTACATGCAGTGGGGCCAGGCACCTGGCCAAGGCAGTATTGTGTCATATTGTGTCAGGCTCCAGGGAAGCAGTGTCAGCCTCCTGGCCTACTGCACGCATGTGTGCATACCACAGCACCAAGGATACAAAGCATAAAGATGAGGTGCAGAACGACTTCCTAAAAACAGAGATGTTGGGCAAGGATAAAGTTAAAAACAAAAAAAAACAAAAACAAAAAAACACTTCCAATGGCTTTTGGCCACAAGGGTAAGTGAAGATCAGGTCAGGGAAACTACTAAAAGAAAAACTATCACTCAGATGTAGAGCCAGGACGAGAGATTCTCTCTGGTTACTTAAATAAGTCAGCCAAAGCCATAGGCAATGAACTCCTTGCCCTCAGATCACCATCAGAACAGCACTCCTGGAGTTAAATGGATTCAAGAAGTTATGAAACCAGTTGTTCCAGAGGGAGCTGGGCAAACCTTCCCATTTCTGGTCAGCACAGCATTCTGCAAATACAATCACTGACTTTTTTCAGGTATAAATCACAAGTTAGAGACAGCTTTTGCAGACAGGAATTACTCCTTTGTTTGTCAGTGCTCTGTGATGGCACATGGTTTTACTGTCTGTGAGTTTTCTGGAAACACGATGCAGAATATGAAGTACAGAAGGGCTGGCTGAGGAAAGGGCAGAGTGCTGCCCACAGGAACAAAAGAGGAAATGAGCAGCTGTAATCACCCAGGGCACTCGTGCAGCATCGCCTCACCTGCCAGGTTGCTGCTGTTGCCCTCTAGGTATAGAAAGAGCATTTCGTACAGTAAGGAAGGAACTGATCAGCAGCGGCTGGGTCTGGAGGGCAAGGTGTGCAAGGGATGGCTGAGGGCCCTAGGTTTGCTCAGTGCAGAGCAGAGGAGCTGAGGGGAGGCCTGATGGCGGCTGCAGCTCCTCACAGGGAGCGGAGGGCAGCGCTGAGCTCTGCTCTGTGTGACAGCGACAGGGAACGGCATGGAGCTGTGTCAGGGGAGGGCAGTGGGGGTGAGGGACAGGGGCTGCACCACAGGGCAGTGGGCATGGAACGGGCTGCACAGGGCTGTGGGCATAGCCTCAAGTGCTGGAGCTCAAGGGGTGCCTGGACACTGCTTTCAGACACAAGGTCTGATTTTTGGGTGATCCTGTGTGGAGCTAGGAGTTGGACTCAATGATGTTTATGAGTCCCTTCCAACTTGGGGCATTCTGTGATTCCATGACTCTAGCGTATGTTAGAATGAATGACTCTGACCATTGCTTCTCTCACTGCCATGCTGAAGGCAGAAGAGGGTCAGGAGCCAACTCCTTACAGTCCACGGGACAGCCACAGCCAAGTAGACAGACAAGGAGCCTGGATGTGGAGGCACAGCTTTGTCTGCACAGCTGTAATCCCTGGGCCAGGGTAACACAGCCAGCAGCAGCACTGAGCAGTGGAAGGACTCCCCTCCAGCCCATCTTCACCTCTCTGATCGGGCAATGTATCTCTCCTCACCTTCCTCTCTTCTGCCTCTGTAAAATTGCTCTAAGAAGTCATGAAGGATTAGATCTGGGGAGAGAGATTGAGGCTACTTGGAACTTCAGGGAAAGGAGGTAAAATACACCTGAATGAGGCCTGAGAAGAACAGCATCTACTGCTGATGTTAGGAACATGCAGTAGACTGTTTCTGCCATTGCTAATCTCTACAGCAAACGGGTGAAGCCCTTTCTATGCTGCTTCTTTGTGGCACTAATCTACGGGTCATCTTAACCACACAAAACACTTCCAGATAATAAAATTTGTTATCAGCATTATGCCCATAATAGTGGCACAGTTAAAACCATAAACTGCTGGCAAGCTCCAGGCACATGGCAGCTGTCCTGCTGCACCCCAAGATGCCTGCTGCACAGGCTGACTCCCTATCGACCTCCTTGTCAGATAGTGCTGTCAAAAGTCAACAGACTTTCACTTTTTACATTGTTCATTTATCACAACTGATTTCTCAAAGTAGCCGCAGCCTGTGTTGAAAGGAGCGGCTCCCAGGCATACCAGAGATTAAGGGTATTTGAGTAATTCGCATCACAGTATTGCACTTCCTGAGAGGAGCTTTCACCAGGTATTGTTTTTAAAATGTAGGATTTGCTTCAAAACTGGTTACTGATGGAGATCAAGATGTTTGCTTAGCTTGAGCAACAGTAGTTGGCAGTGCTTGTGAAAACAAGAAGGCTCACAGAAGGGCATAAAATCAGGCATTTTCATATAAATCTAAGGTTTTATCCTTATTCCTGCTTTTAAGATCAAACTACTTTTATGCTACGTCGATTCCATTTTGAAACAAGAATACCTTTAATCCTGGAACACCTACATGGGTTTCTACCAACTTGTTCCCAGTGACCACATCCTCAACTGCTGACTCACACTTTACAGCTCTGCATACAGTCTGTCTTCTTTTACAAAAACAATAATTTAAAAAATCCCTCTCTGGCCCTCAGGGGGACTGGCATGAAAAGCAGATGTTCCACCTGGTTACAATTAGCGCAAGTGCAAATCCTGGCACTCTCCCCTTCATCTGCAGGCTCTGGTGAAGCCATGCTCATAGAGACTAGAAACACAAGAGGCAACAAAGGCTGGTTTTACTGTCTTAGCAAGTTAATTAAAGCTAGTGTTTGCCTCCATATATTACCAACTCAGTGAGGCAAATCATATTCATGGCACCCGGAGATAGAACTGGGAGACTTTCTGCCTACTTTTAGTCATGTGTGCAGCACTGTCATCTGCAGCAGTAAGAACATCCAAAAAGAAGCACATTTCTGAGTGCTTTCAGCCATCAATGGATTTGGTATTTTGATATTCCAAGTGTCTGAATAAACGCAATGAAGAAGCAACATATGTATGAGGTTTCCCTCCCTGAGTACCTGCAAAAATAAAGAAAATGGCAAGTCTACACTTTTCCAGTTTTGCCATCTGTTTTTCTTTTCACAACATGGCTGTGCCCAGGAAAGTTCAACAGAGTAATTCCTACAGCTTTCAGAAAGCTTTAGGTACATTTTTCCTAGCTGATCCAAACACCACAGCGCATTAAGACCTCTCAAAGGGCCTTCCAAGGTTGTTTTTTTTTTTTTTTTATAGAGGACCTGCCTAGAATGCAAAGCTGGATGTCAGCTTTGCAGGAATCCTTTAAGTCAGCCTTAATTTTTTTTTAGAGTATATAGCTAGCCCATGACTTTTTCCATCCTGGCTGAGGACTTTCCTAGTGACTCAACAGACTGTTGCTTCCATGTAGATGCGGCATTCCCAAATGCAGCTTGATTTCCAGTCAAGATCTGTGAAACTTCATGCTGTAGAAAATGCTGTTCACTACTTCCATGAAATTATATACATATTTATTTCTCTGTTGCCATTTATTTTTGTCATTTTGCTCAAAATTGCTGTAGCCATTTTCTTCCTGATTCACCTTGAAGACAGTTACTCAATTTCACTCAAGTGTGTTACTTCTGTGATCTCTGTGGACACTGCTACAGAACTACTGTCCTACACAACCTAATTTAGAAGCGACTAGAGGCAGTCACCTCTGAGGCAAGGGATGAGAGTAAAGGAAAAGAGGACTGAAGATAAGGAACAAGCTGGACAAACATCCACAAGGAATGTTGCAGGTAGGGCTGACGTGACCTTAGCACAAGGAAACGAGCTAAAGTGGCCTTTCTGAAGGCCATTCCAGAAATTCTTAAATCATAATTTGCTTATTATTATTTGCCTACACCGTTGAGGGTATCTGAATGACTGGTCTTCCCAGTGCTCTGCATGGGACACCCTGCCCTAACACCAAACAAAGCTCTGATGACAGAAGGACCTCTCAGTGTGGGACAGGTGTGGGACAATACAGTATTTACAGGGCAGCTATGCTAAGTAGGAAACAAAAACATGCCTACTGATGAACATCAAACTCAGAGAAATAGGACCATATATTCAAACTAGACACCATTTCACATGGAGGAAAGAGAGAGAACCATACCTCTAGCTTATGGGAGTGGGAAGAGCCTGTAACAATAAGGGGACCCAGGAACACAGCCAACGTGGAGGACAAAACATTTCTCACGAGACTGTTTGGAAAAGCCTGTTAGTACCATTACAGCACTGAGACTGGGCCACCAGGCCTCAAAGATACTCCAGGCCCCACACAGCCACCCACAGCAGCTCCCAGTGCTGAAACATAAGCAGAATAGGAAGCATCTCATCAGGCAAAATGGGAACAATTCTACAGAAAAAGCAAAAATACAGTTAGAAGATTAGGAAACAGCACAGAGCAAGACTCTTTTTTCTGCAATAATGCCTGATTTCATTCTCATATTAACAGAAAACAAGTCATCTAAATAAAGAGGAGCTGATAGAGCAGAGGTTGAGGTAAGTTTTGGTACTGACTTCTAGGTACACTGGATTAGAGACTATTTGGTGCTTGAATTTTGAGTCAGCTGAAGTCCTTTTGTTAACAGGTTTTAGATGAGGCTCTAGAACTACTCCAAAAATCTCTGGAACTTGGATACAATCCCTGTGGGCAAGTTTACTTCCTTGATTCTGACCCAAACCTCAAAACCCCAGCTCCTGGTTTAAGTTTACGTATGATCAAGTGTTGATTAAAACAGCAGTAAAAAAACAACTGGAATTTCAGGGCAGTTGTCAGGAATGTCTGAAATTTCTCATCAATGCTGACAACACTGAATCCAATTCCAAAGCTTCATTTGGCCTTAAGTGGCAGGCTCCATCTCTGTTTGTGAAGCAATTGTTGTGTCCGTGCCCCTGAACCCACCACTATCACCCCTATGTAGCAGAAGGGCCACCAGTAACGCTGTCCTCTTTCCTCTGAATCACAAAATACCGACTGCTAGCCAAGCACGCAAGATGGAATAATGATGTGGTGTATTATGGTGAATCCTGTATACCTCCTGTGCAGAAAACACACTGCCAGTCCTCCCTGAGGGCACAGACACTTATTTCTCCATAGCTTTATTTACACAACAGGGGTTGCTATGGGGAGGAATCACAGTGGTGTACAGTTTCTTGAAAGATCTCCTACACAGTGACACAAGAAATCTGAAAAAGAGTCTCTGAAATACTGTTCCTTCTCTTCCTATACTAAATCCCATGTCATGTCCTGCTTCTAGTGTCAAACCAGCCTGTGCCACACACTTCACAAAAACCACAAGGAAAGTGGGGACTGGGGAGCTGCTCTATACCCCAGAGAGAACAAACCCATAGACATGCAAAGACTGAGACCAGGCTGAAGTTTGCAAAGCATAGGCTGCAGGGGCCCAGCCAAATGCTACGGGGGGTCTGCTTCCCACAAGGCACCCAGGCACTCCTGAGGGCTTCCAGGAGTGTTCTGATACCCAGAGGGGACGGCTGGGTTAGGCACCTCGGAGCGGGCTGCCCGCATTACAGAGCTATCCTATTTCAGTGGAATGTTTAACCAGGCTACGGCTTCTACCAGAAGTAATAAAACTGCCCTGCCAACTGCTTAAGGTGGCTTGCAAGGACTGAGTGCAAAATTACTGCTTTCTTTCAAATGCGCTGGAAATTTCCATAGGGTAAGGAAGAGGGGTTCCTACTGCTCAGCGCTAGTCCAGCAAGTGCCTCATGAACCTAAGGACAAATGAAGCTGTAATGACTGTCCGTTCTGCCTCTTATGCAACTTAGTGCAGGAAATACACCCAGTAATTCCTGCATTAGTTCCAGAATGAATATCCAACAAAAATACGGTCTGACGTTGGTTATTTACATCCTGATCTGAGTTTAATCCGAACTCTGTTCTCAGTCTCTTCGTTAAGCGTCACTGACCTTTTCCACAGGTTCTTGGTGTGAACCCTACTGAGCTTCACTGACTTTGGCTGATTCCGTTCCAGGATGGTATGAGTGTACCACCTTATACAATTTAACTGCATATATCAAAATCTCCATTTCTAATGTGTTCTGCCAAAACTGAAGATGAGTAAAAGCAGCTGGCCTCTTTACTGCACTTAGCAAAAGGACTGGTCGTTAATCATTTGTCCTTTGTGCCTCTGACCACAGTAACTCACAAATCTCCAGGTTATGCATTGCCGGGAGAGCATCAGACCTCAGCTCCTGTGCCTTGAAACACTGCAGTATGATTTATATGATACATACTGTTTTATGGGAAAAGTTCTTAATGCTGTCTCCAGGGATGGTGATGAAGACTGCGTGTGCCTTTGACTTTCCATTCTCCCAGGGCAGTCCACTCCCGACTATTCTTTAAATCCACTTTTTCTGCATACTACTTCAAGAACACAGAACTGAGGATGGAAGGCTCATCTGGAAGACATCTAGACCAATACTCTGCTCAGAGCAGGGTCCATAGAACGGGTTGCTAAGGACCACGTCCAGTCAGGTTTTGAGTAACTTCAAGCACAGAGACTCCAAAATTTCTTTGAGCAACCTGCTTCAGTGACCACTCTTAGAAGGAAACTTTTTTTACATTTTTAAACAGAATTTCTCCTTTCTGTATGGTTTGTATCCATCGCCTCTTTTCCTTCACCTAGATGCCGGTAAGAAAAGCGTGTCCTTATTCCTTACCTTCTTCTATTAGGTAGGTTTTTGCTGCAGGGGCACATCTGTGATTCACATTCAACTTGGCATCCACCAGGTCCTTTCCTGCAAAGCTGCTTTCAGACTGGATGGCCCCAGCCTGTACTGGGGCATGAGGTTATTCTTCTCAGAGAGGAAGGAATTATTAGCACACCCCTTTGTTGAACTTGATGAGGTTCTTCTGAGTTTATTTCTCCAGAGCTTTGTTTAGGTCCCTTCATTTGGCAGCATAAGCATCTAGTCTATCAGCCCCTTCGTCTTGTTGTATACCATCTGGAAATTTGCTGAGTGTGTGCTTTGTCTTATTATCCAGATAACTAATGAAGACATTAAATAGTATTTGCCCCACTGTCCTAATTGCGTGCCAGTGGCTGGTTCCCAGCTGTGTTTTGTACCACTTGACATTTGTGTCCTTTCAGTCCTCATGAACCTTCATCAGTTGCAACAACCTTTTAGTGATCTAGATTGGCCTCAGTGGCATAGGCCAGTTTCATCAGTTCTCACAGGTACAGCTCATCAGGTTCCAGGGACTTGTTTCTGTCCAGTCCATTTAAGTGTTTCTCAAGCTGACCCTCTTCCACCAAAGGTGCATCTTCTTTGTTTTTAATTTTCCCCCTGGACCCAGGGCATGACATTCCTCAAGGCCAGTTTTACCAGACTCACATTTTCCCCGTCATCCTTTTGCTGTTGATATACCCGTACAAGTCCTTCTTGTTGCCCTTCACATCTCACTCCAGATGGGTTTTGTCTTTCCCAGATCCATCCCTACATACTGAGATGGTGTCTCTATATTTCTTCCTAGCTGACCCAACCCTGCTGTCACCTCCTGTATGCTTTCTTTTTATGTTTGAGCTTATTCAGGAGCATCTTGTCCACTCATGCAGGCCTTCTACCACCATTGCTTGACTTTTTGCATGTTAGGATGGATTCTTTTTGAGCTTGCAGGAGGTGATCTGTGAACAACCAAGCAGTTCTCATGGATCCCCTGCTCCACAGGACTATCTCCCATGGGAATCTCTGAGGCAGCTCCCTGCTCATGGCAGTCTGCTCTTCAGAAACTTAAGGGTGTGATCTTGCTCTTTGCCCTGTTCCAAATTAACTCTGACCTGTTCACTACATGAGGCAAAAAGCGCCTGTTTAAAATTGCAAAAAGAAATTTTAAACCAGCTAGTCATCTCAATACATTGGTAAGTCCAAACTCCAAAAGTTTACAACTTAAATGCTTTCGAAAATTCTGTCTGTAAATACCTTTAAAGTAGAAGTCCCAGTGGAAACTGCTGGGATTTGAGCCAAGCTGTGCATGTGCTTTTTTTAAAGCCTGTCCTAAAATGGCAATACAGTTAACTAATTTAGAGTTTCCAAGATCTTTGTGAACCTTCCTCTGCCTTTCTGTGCTCTCAGATATTCCACCTCCCCATGGGAAATCCACCTATCTGTTACAAGTTTCAAATCTGTGATGGAGAGGCTTTGTGATACTGAAAAATGAGAATAGAGGGACAAAAGAGAATAGATCAAATGATACAAAGAATAATGAAAGGTCTTGTAAGCTAATTTTATTTCTTATGTATATCACTATATTCACGAGATACTGATTTTTCGTTTCAGTAAAGCAACCACAGGATAACACTGAGGTTACCACATCAGCATTTCATAGGATTTAGAAAACTTGGAGCAGAATGTAAATCCTGTTTGCTACATGATATTAAGACTTTGTCTATTATATTTTGTAATACACACAATTGCTACTGTTAGACACACTGTTCTACTTGGATGATCGATGCCGAAATGATGCAATTAGATTCTAAGCAGCCTATTGTCTGGGAGCATATCCATCCACCCATCCATCCGTCCAAAACCTTCCTGTGGTGATGCAATATGCTAGCACATACACTGGCAAACTAAAATAAAATTGCTCATTCCTGTCAGGTTCATTTCCTTATTGCTGCCCTGGATCTTAGCAACAGTTAAGCCAGGAGGGAGATCTGGCTTATTGCAAGAAATGGAGTTGGCATAAGTTCAGAAGGGCCCAACAAGTTACTCTTAAATGTTTGCTCTTTTAGCTGACAACATGAATGACACTCACACTACATGATTTTTAACTGTTTTTAAGGATTTGGACTATGTGACTGAATTTTATCATGTGTTTTTTTTGCCATGCTGAGTATTAAAAATGCTAGTTCAGCATTGACATGTCATCACTGCAAAGAAAACTGGGAGTTCACCCCACCTGAAAAACAGCTACCTTGGCTTTTGAAAATTCAGTCATTCTAACAGCATCACCAATGAAGTACTGGGATAAACACTGTGAAATGTAAATGCAGAATGAGTACAAACCTTTATTGCCCCACTGCTGTGAGAAATGTATTAGTCCGTGAATGTGGCCATGTTCACGTAGTTGGTGAAATTTGGGCATCTCCTGGATGCCAGCAAGCTCTCCTCCACTTTTTTTCAGTCACAATTTGATGATGAGAATCACATGAAAGTTTGCTTCCTGACAGTACTGAAGGACTTGATCATCTAACTTTCTATATCATCAAAAATGGAAAGGATGAGGAGGCTGACTCTCAGAGTTTGAGCACTCAGGATCATGTGGACTCGTTACAGAACTGCTGCTAGTTGTATCAGAAAAATCAGGCTCCTGGGCACTCTGATCCTCATTAGAAATTAAAAACAAAAACAAAAACAAAACATTTATCATCTAGGAGTCTCTGCATCTCTGAAGCTGGCAAAGTAAGCCTCACTGGATTTGACTTCAAATGCTTACAGCTTTGCATAATTGGGAAAAGTCGGAGTAACATTATTATGTGTCTTCACATATGATCAAAAACATGATTGTCACAAAACCAGATGAGGCATGCCTCAGATCTTTGGAAAAATCTGTTTGCCAAAGCACTCAATTGCTGTGAGAGACCCTTGTGGAAGGATGCCCTTCTTGAATTTTTCTATCTTGGGCCATCTCATGTGAAAGAAAGAGTTTAACCAGTAACTTTATCCCTGTTACAGACTGTTAAAGAACAGTCTGTAACAATAATTATTATTATAATTATTACAATAAATACATAGAGCATGCATCATTTTTCACTGAACTTTACAGAAATGTTTAGGATGCTTCTAAATTTGAGTCCCATACCTAAACCTAGAAACTCTTGCATGTCTTCTTCATAACAATGGAGTCTGCTTATGTTAGCACTGCAGTAGCGACTATGTAGAAGTAAGCTCTCATCCAGCAACACCTCAAACGATAGGAAAAACATATGGGCAAATCACTGTCCTAAAATTATTAGTGAACAGGAACACAAGGAAAATGTGCTTTTATTCTACCAATTCTCTAATGACAAGTTGACTATCTATCTTCTCCTGTCCCTTCTCAGTTGCCTCCCCAAGCTTTTCATCTGATTTCTTCTCCTTTTCCATTCTCTTGCACTGTTAGCTACTTCCAACCTCTGATAGTTTTGAGGTAGCATTCAAATGCTCCCAGTGATACCCCTGGGACTCCTCCTCCTAGTCCTCTCATGTTTCCCCAAGAGCTCTGTCTTCTCTTTCATCAATTGCCTCGAGCCCTGTCCCAGTCTTACAATGCTGGAAAGATATGCAACCCGATAGCATTAATAAAAGATAGCTTGTACCCCCGTTCCCTTTCATCTCTTCTTCTCTGATGGTAAGTGATCCTCCAGCCACCAAGGTAATGAGCAAGTGCCTGCCTGGGCCAGCACTGCCATGCTGAGCCATGGGACCCACTGCAGGCCAGACTGCCACCTGAGCAGGATGGCGAGTGAGCCAAGATGCTGCTCCCCACGGGTGCCCTTGTTTTCTGCCAGCACTTCAGGTGGAGAAAAGCACTGGTGAAACCCTTCCTGCAGAATCACAGAGCCATGGCCAGGGTTGGGTGTGATGGACATCAAGCAGCCTCACTGCCTACTGGCCTGCTACAAGGGCAAGGGAAAACTTTTAGCACTAACGTCCTTACAGTGTAGGGTCACGCTGGATACAGCAAAGTCCTTCGCTGTTCCTGGTCTGACAAGGGGTAGCACTGAACTCGAATGGACTGGTGGGAGCAGGACGTGGAGAGATGCCAGTACTTGTGAACGTGAGACTGAAGATTAAATTCCTGTTGAAACCCTGACAGCTTCAACGCCGTAAGCAAGAGAGGAGCTGCAGCACAGCACATTTGCTCAGCAACCGGAGGTACAGGCTTTAATCAGATCCCATAAGAAAACAAAATACAATTATAGTTGAAGAGGCAATAGAGGACAGCACCTCAGTGTACCATATTTTCTGTCTTTTAGTTGCTTGCTCTAGTTTTCAGATCAAAAGGAAGATTTTAACAGATAGGGCTGCAAATTGCAAAGTGAAACAAAAAAGCCAGGTTATTTTTTGCTCCTTGAAATAAAAAATAACAGGGGTCTTGCCCAGTGGTCAAAGCTGCCTAGCTGCATATTTGTGTACACAGCTGCCTACAATTTGTATGGGGTTGTACATCTATAGGATGGCAGGAACAGAGCAAAACCAAATTGCCACAGAGAGTTACGTTAAAAAGATTCTCTTTACCACTCATCTTCCCAGCAATTAGAGTAGCTTACTCCCAGTTTTCTGGGTGATTGAACCACCCTAGAAGAATAAACCCAACATATTTTCAACCTATGCTTTTGTTTACTCAGAGAGGGCCAATTTTTAATTCACTTCTTATGAGAACTGGCAACAGGGCTGGATCATCAAAGGGCTAGCCTTAACCAAACCAGAAGGGAAAAAAAAACAATGCCCATGTAATGAACTGTTGCTAAACAACATCAAATACATTTGAGGAGAGTTTGATCTGCTCCTGGAAGTTCCACGAACACACACAGAAAGTGAAATAAATACGTTAGGTTATTTATTGCCATTTCTTCACTCAACTCAAAGAGCTTCTGCCAGAACTACAGTTACTGTGCATAGAAGAAAAACCACAGAGGCCCGCCTAGGGCTACTCAGCATGCAGATGTGCTCCAAACTTACTGAACTTTGCTGGTTTCAATTAGAGACCAGAGCTAGTTCTTTAACTCTGTGTTACAAAAACTCCTGTCTGAAAAGGTACAGTGTGTGCACAGTACCTCCCTGTGCACGAAATAAAAGCCCTGCATAGGAATTTAGTAATTAGCAGATCAGATCAGTCCACTGGTTTGTCCCATCAGATAATCTCACTTTGACTGGTAGCCAACATCTAATGTTTAAAGGGCAGAAGGAAAACAACCTTCAAAAGTACCTTTAGCTGTATTACTTTACGGAAGAGAAAAAAAAAAACATCCACATGACCTATGCAAACAGCCAGCTTATGCCCTGCAGCAGAAATTCAGATTAAACTTCTCTTACCATGTGTAATTGCAAGTGTTATTATTAGTCATAAAATTATCCAACCCTTAAAAAAAACATCCAGCCACGCCATTTGCATCATAGGATCCTGCAGCACTCAATTAACAATACTGAAATTATCCTGCACATATACGATAGGTGTTATTTTATACATAATGTTTTTTAATTTAAGGGAGCAACGCCCTTATGCTAAGGAGCAGAAGGAAACCAAGAGACTGATTTCACTTTTGAAGCCACTTTGAATTCTGCTGTAGGACCAGCTTTCACTCTTCTCTTTTCATGGCAGAAAGAATTTTAAAACCTTATATTCTCCTGTCACATGTAAACCTTTTCTGACTCAACCATCTTTATCGTTCCTCCCCTTTGGGCCTTCACGATGCTCTACACGCTGAGGCACACTGAGCTAGGTGCACTACACCCGACGGAGATGTGTTTGGCTCAGCTGCTCCTTTCCCAGCTCTCTTTCATTCATCAAACAAATCTGCTCTGGCTCATGTTGACTTCAGCTCAATGGGAGCCCTTTAGCTGGCTTCAGTGGGCTTAGATCCAGCCCTAGGCCCTCACCGACTGATGCTCCCACCAGCTGCAGCAAATAAGGCAGGCAGCTTTGTTGCTCAGCCAATTTTTACCATGCAGTATAGCGAACAATTCTGGGGTCACTCATCTGCTCCTTTGTTCCCCCTACAATACAATTTTTGGAATATTTACTCATATTTTTCAAATCCAAGAAAATGCTGTCTACTGTTACCATTGCCTCCTCAGACAACTTTGGCCTGACTTTAATTAGTGCCTCACAGCCTGATTGTAACCTCAGAAATGCCATTTTGCATTTCTGCAAATCCGTAGCAATCCCCTGAGTTTTGAGAGCAGATTTTAGGCCTTGTAATATTTAGATCTTCTCAGTGCTCATATGGGGACTGAACAAGAAGCGGTTGTGGGAGCAGCTCTGGTCAAAATACAAGTGCCAGGGCCTGGCTTTCCTGGACAGCCTGATCTAGCAGTGGGCAACCCTGCCATGGCAGGGGGGTTGGAACTAGGTGACCTTTAAGCTCCCTTCTGATCTAATCCACTCTATGATTCTATGATTTCAAACCCAAGTGCCCAAAGCGCAGCAGGTTCAACCAGGCCAAGCAGGGAGTTTGCTGCAGCCAGCACCCTGTCACAGTATCCTACACTCCCTTCCTGCATGAACGCTTAGGGATGAGACTGACTTGTCTACTGCCAAGAGCCATGTCTGCAGCCGGTATAAACTCAGGGGAAATCATGACTTTTTAGCCTGGCTTAACAACAGTGTGGGCTGCTCAGCTCCTGCCATGTTCTTGTGTCTGGCTGAGGTAAGGCCCTGCTAAACATTTGGAAACGACATGAGGCTCTTGGAAGCAACCAATGATATTTGGCCACTCGTATAGGAAATACACTTGTACAAACATTCTTGCAGACAGTTCCCTCATCAGCTTCCCATCACGAAAGGGTGCCAGGGATTAGTTCATCCACCTTGGGGATGGAGTTGACCTGCTGTCTCTGACAATCCAAACCCAGCTGCCCCTGTCCTAGTCTCTTCCATTACTTACTAAGCCTGACTGCTTCTGTGATTGCTTCCTTGGATACTTATCTACATACCTAATCCTAGTGTATGCTCTGGGTGTATGCCATTCAACACAGGCTTCCCTTTTGCAAGGGAACATGGAGACACAGTCCTTCCAGGAGACAAGTCTGGGGCCTCCAACACATGAAAGATGTGGAGCTTTTGAGAGGGTCCAAAGGAGGGCCACAGTTACAATCAAAGGGTTGAAGCACCTCTCCTATGAAGACAGGCTGAAGGAATTAGGCTGGGGAGAAACCTCACTGCAGCCTTCCAGTATTTAAAGAGAGTTTATAAACATGAGGGAAATCAACTTTTTATTAGGGTAGATAGTGATATGACAAGAGGGAATGGTTTAAAACTAAAGGAGGGAAGATTTAGAACAGATGTCAAGGGGAATTTTTTTTGCTGAGAAATCAGTGAGGTGCTGGAACAGGTTGGCCAGAGAGGCTGTGAATAAGGCCAGGTATTTAAGGTCAGGCTGGATGAGGCCCTGGGCAATCTGATATGATGTTTTATCTGGTTGGCTACTCTGCCTGTGGCAGGAGGGTTGGAACTTGATGATCCTTGAGGTTCCTTCCAACCTCAGCTATTCTATGATTTCTATGATTCTGTAACACAGTTCAAACATAGCAGCCTTCTCTTCAGTGCCTTCCCCACTAACTTCCCCACTAACACTGCTAGCAATTTCACTTGTTTGAGTTCTGTATCACCTATATCTTTTTCTACTCACATCATGAAACTCCAACACCATCAGAAAAGCACCTGAATACAAATTCAGCACTGAAATACTCCTGGATCGTGTGCACATTACTTTAGCAGGTTTCTTGGAGTATGCTAGCGGCAGCCAAGTGTATGCTGAGGGAAGGAAAGGGCTCCACTTTGCTTTACCAGCCCCTTCACCTTCACACAAGGTATGGAAGAATCAGCCACATCAAGTTGCATCTTTTGAGCTCAACAAGATTTTTGCTACCATTCCCCAGGAGAAAATTATTTGGCTTATGATGTTTTGCTGAAGGATATACACAGGTGCCTGGAAATGCACATATATCATCATTTGTGCTGGTTCCTCATCCAGGTATAATCACACTTCCTGCTGTTTTAGCACTAACCAATTTAGACTGTACCAAGTTTTTCCTGACCACCAGTTCCTTACTGGTAGTCTCCCAGTCAAAGTGCTTTGGATTGTTGCCTGAGTCCCTGCAGACCTTTGACCAGCAGTATTCTGGCACAGGAAATGATTTGCTCAGGCCAGGTATATGGCTGCATGGCTGATTTCTAGGAGCTGCTTCTAAAACAAAGCAGCCCAGACCACTTGATAGACTCAGCAACTGCTTTTGGAATGAGTAGGAAGTTGAAAGCCATTATTTGTGTATGGCCAAAAGGAAGCATCCTACATTGCAGTGTTGTTCACTTTTGCTATTTTTTGACAGGAGTAGCTCAGCTCCTGTTGAGCTGGCCGAGAAGCCAGCTCCATCCAGGATGAATTGGGTGGGAACAATGGTAGAATCAAATTAAGGACTGGATGAAAGCAGGTGACAGTAATCTTGCCAGAACAGGGCCTATTATTTCCTGGCACTTATGGGTCATTAGGAGACCTAGGCAGCTCTCCAGAGACACAGCATCCCCTCATCCTGCACCTGCCTGGGTTCTCCCACCTCCATATCTCATGGCCCCCTGTGCTTAGCCAGTGTCACCCACTTACTTGTCAGTTCCCTTGGCCATAACCTACCAGCTTCATCTGGCACCTCTCTGGGGTACCACACTGAGTGGCAGGAACGGCCTGACATCATTCATTTGATTCACAAGCATCCTTGCTTCTTTTTATCCTGGATTCATAAACTAAATCTCTGGATGAGGCAGAGTAGTTCATTTGGTAGAGCTGGGACAAGGCAGAAATTCGCCCTGTGGCACCCACTCTTGGAAACCAGAGCAGCCTTTCCCAGTGAGCAGAGGCAACACACACACAATGATTGACACCAGTTCCCCATATATAACCTTAAGTCAAAGCCTTCTTGATGGAGAGTAATTGAGTGTGGCACTAAAGGGCCGTGCCAGGACAGGAAATCTGGCAAACACTATGGAGCACGTTGGCTTTCAAGGAGACCCTCTTCCCTCAGATGTGGAAAAGGCTACCATGGCCCTCTTGTGTGTAGCAGTGAGATAGACAGACACAATCCAGTTGTGATGTTTTTACAGAAAAATACGGAGAATGTGCTACAAGGTTGAAATCTTCAGATCCCTACAGGCAGTTTGCATGCTGCCCTGCCTTGTTAAGCACTAAGAAGTGACTGACAACTAGTAATAACACCTGTTACCTTGGCCGTAGGAACACAAACAAGATCCTCAAAGTTCAAGAATCATTTATCAGAATTTTAGACTTGTTAAAATATTTTTTTTTACCTTGGTGAGCTACAAGTGACAACCCTTAGCTTAAGATCTCTGCATAATGGCTTCTTTGTGTTTCCTTTATGAAGGTGCCCAGCACCTTCAGGTACTTGTGTACCTGCTAGCACTGGAAAACTACAGAAACATCCAAGGAGAGGAATAGGAATATCTTATAATTCTGATTAAGCAAAAGGAGATTAAGAAAGCCTTTGTTAAGCAACTGAGGTACAGGATGCTGGAGTGAATATGGGTACACTCCCTGATAAACTACAAGCTCTAAATATACATGTATCTCAGGCTACAGTCCTAAGTCTCAAGAGGTGTACATGTTATAGGCTCAGCTGCTTTCTTATCAAGAGCTGGGATGATAGTTCAGTGCAGAAAGCCCTAAGATGGGAAGAGCAAGAACTGCCACCAGCCCAGATGAAGAAAAGCTGCATGAAAGCTGTACAAGCTGCAGAGTGTGGGAGGCACACAGAAATTGGCAGTGACTCTGTATACTGCCATTATGTTGTCTGCATCCCACTACGCTCTCCTTTGGGAGAAAGATGCTACTGCTCACAGCTCTGCTGCTCCAGCCCATGGAGCTCGTTGCAACTGAAACAGGCATGTGTGCAGCTATGTCATCAGGATGTGTTGTGCACAGAGAGGAAGGAAAGGACAAGAAGATGGCCTGTGCAGAGGAGGAGGAGGCAGGCAGGTGTGAAAAGCAAGGATGGCTGCTCAGGATCAGGGTAAAGAGGCAGTGCAATGCTGGGGATGCTGACATTCTCTGCTGTGCTGTATGGACCAACCCAGTGAGCAGCTGACACAGGATGGGGTCAGAACTTGAAATGGAAACACAGTTGCAACCCTAGAAAGGAAAATGGCAAGAGCCATGGCCGCAGCATGTCTTATTTATGTGAGATCTGAACTACCATCTTCAGAACCACTGTTCTGAGCCCTTAAGAAGGCAAGAGGGGAAAAAAAAAAGTTACACAGAGCATGTCGTGCAGGGGGAAGCTTGGCAGCAGAGAGAAAGGCTTTCAGGGTCACACAAGCATGAAGGAGAACACTGCAAGAGCAGTACTAGGCGAGGTCAGCAACTTGCAGGCACGTGCACGCTGAGGTAGACAGGTATTCATGCAGAAAGTGAGCATATGGGGTACATCTGCACACCCTGGGAGTACAGGGGAGCATGCAGCTGTGGATGGAAGGGAGCCCCCTGGCCAGAGGAGGGACATGTGGCAGGGTGAAGCACAGCAATGTGTGGCTTGCAAGTGTGCATCCATAACCATGCAGATGGGGATGGTAGGAGGTGAGGCAGTGTACAGCAGCAATCCCATGTTGCAAGTACTGCTGTATGCTGGGGTTACCTGGGCACTGCCAACTTTCTCTGGGCAGGAAGACAGCAGCACCTATCAGAGAAATATTATTCACTGAAGTCTCTTAATTCTGGTGCTTTTGATGCATCAATATCCTACACAGAGAGGATCCTTGGGTGACAGGAAAATCAAGAGAAACCCAGTGCTGACAAGGGACCAACACCAGAGGGAAATCTCACTGACAGTGACTGGAATCACTTGCTCCTCCCATTGCCTACAGGACCTGAACACAGCCTGTGTCATTCAGTGTTTTAACAAAGCATCAACATCTGTGATCTTATAAATCTTAAGATGAACTTTAATGTCATTCCTGGTGTAAAAACATCAAGGTAGAGTGTAAATTAAGGGCCTCACACCTTGGCTCTATACAAAGGAAACCACTGCAGTTGATGAATACATTATGCAGAACAGACATGTAGAAAAGCTAGTGTGGAAGACTTGCCTCTGGCCTACAGAGAGATGCATGAGGTACCAAAGGAAGCTTAAGGGCAGTTTAGCAACACACTATTTGGCTGCTAAAACCCTCAACTCACCTCACCTACCCATTGTGTACAGTGTCAAAGTCCTTGCTGAAGTCCAGGTAGACTACATTAACAGCCTTTTGACGAGGGAAAGGCTGTTGATGTAGCCTCCCTAGACTTCAGCAAGGCCTCTGACACTGTCTCCCACAGTATTCTTCTGCAGAAGCTGGCAGCCCATGGCTTGGTCAGGATATCTTGGCTGGATAAGGAACTGGCTGGAGGGCCAAGCCTAGAGAGTGGTAGTAAATGGAGCTAAACCCAGCTGGAGACCGGTCATGAGTGGTGTTCCCCAGGGGTCGATGCTGGGGCCTGTCCTTTTCAGTATCTTTACTGATGACTTGGATGAGGCCATTGAGTGCACTCTCAGTAAGTTTGCGGATGACATCAACCTGGGAGGAAGTGTTGATCTGCCTGCGGGTAGTGAGGTCCTACAGAGGGATCTGGACAGGCTGGATAGTTGGGCTGAAGCCAGTGGGATGAGCTTCAGCAAGGCCAAATGCTGGGTCCTGCACTTTGTCCACAACAACCCCAGTCAATGCTACATGCTTGGGGCAGAGTGGCTGGAAGACTGTGTAGAGGAAATGGACCTGGGGGTATTGATTGATGCTCGGCTGAACATGAGCCAGCAGTGTGCCCAGGTGGCCAAGAAGGCCAATGGCATCCTGGCTTGCATCAGGAAGGTGTTGCCAGCAGGAACAGGGAAGTGATTGTCCCCCTGTACTCAGCTCTGGTGAGGCTGCACCTTGAGTACTGTCTCCAGTTTTGGGCCCCTCACTGTAAGAAAGACATTGAGGCCCTGGAGTGTGTTCAAAGAAGGGCGACAAAGCTGGTGAGGGGTCTGGAGCACAGACCTTATGAAGAGCGGCTGAAGGAGCTGGGAATGTTCAGTCTGGAGAAGAGGAGGCTCAGGGGAGACCTTATTGCTCTCTATAACTACCTGAAGGGAGGTTGTAGTGAGCTGGGGGTCGGCCTCTTTTCTCCTGTAACTGGTGATAGAATTAGAGGGAATGGCTTCAAGCTGTGCCAGGGGAGATTTAGGCTGGACGTTAGGAAATACTATTTTTCTGAAAGAGTGGTCAAGCACCGGAATGGGCTGTCCAGGGAGGTGGTGGAGTCATCGACCCTGGAGGTGTTCAAGGAATGTTTGGATTTTGTGTTGAGGGACATGGTTTAGTGAGTACTATTGTGATAGGTGGATGGTTGGATTGGATGATCTTGAAGGTCTTTTCCAACCTTGGTTATTCTATGATTCTGTGATTCTGTGATTGCACCATGGCCACCTCAAGCTCAGGGGGAAGAGTTGCAACCAGGGGTTCATCCATGCAGGTCAACCAAGAGCATGTAAAATTATCCGAGCATTAACCCAACTGTCTGGCATTCAATTTCTGGGCCAAAGAGAAGAGGACAAGTGAAGTACAGGGGCTGCAGTTCTTCTGCCAGGAAGTTCTACTTCTTAATCCAGAGCGAACAGGTTTGATTAGGTGTGCTCAGCAAACAAGAGGAGCATGTGGAGATGCCTTTAGAATCTGCAGAGTGTAGTTACATTTCTTTACAAAGTTACAGATCCAGACAGTACTAACATATGTATTTAAAAGAAAAAAAATTACACAGGGTGGTGACAAGTCCCAAGCACCCACAACAAACACAGCAAATAAAGTCCAAGAAATGTGAAAGGAGATCCTATGCACCTCCAACTGTACAAATGCACTCACAGCACAAACCTGTGCAATCCAGGACAAAACCACCACTACACACACTGCCTGCAAGAGCAAGGTGTGAAAATGAGAAAGCAGTCATGCACCAGAGGATTTGCCAAATTGGTGTGAGAAGGGGAAGAGGAAGATACAGCCTGTTTTTTCCCCTTCCTCCAAGCTAAGTCTCTAAGTGAGACTCAATTTCAATTTGTTGGGTTTGGGGCAAAACCTTACCAGCAAAAACATCCACCTGAGCTGGACTTGACAGAGCATGCAATTCATTTTGCAGCTGCCTCAGCCCACATATTTCACCTTTCTTACCCACACTAAAAATACCTCAGTGGCCTTCATGGACTCCTCATTCCACCTCTGGCAGGGAAAAAGGGAAGCCAGGGTACCACAGGACAGTTTTGCTTTCCTTGTTTGCTGGAATGAGACACATATCATGGTGATCACAGGAGGCAAGCACCTAGACCTGAGACTGATGCAGGTGCAGAGATGGACACTGCCAGCACCACATCCCTCCAGCCTCCGGGGCTCTTCCCTTCCGTGCAACCAATGCAGCAGAGACCTAGCAGAGGGCTGGCACACCCACTGTAAAACCTCCAGACACAACCGGAGAGGCCACTTGGCACACTGGCTGGTTGACACATGAAGTGCAGCCATTCCATCTGCTCATTTCTCTGTGGTTTGTAGGAAAAGGGGTAAAAGGAGAATTTCATTTGCCTTTCAACAGAAACAATCACCAGACAGACTATGAACATGCCATCGTAGATTTTTACTTCTTTCTGCCATTGGCCTAACTTTCTCCATGAGCAGTGCCTGCCAGCATTCCTTTAGCTCCTTGCCATTGAGATGCCCTGGAAACAGAGTTCCTTGCAGACAGGACCTTCACAGGGCACATCAAGCAGACCCACCATGAAACCTGGGCTTGCTCTGCTTCAGCAGTTGCATCCTGGCACCCAACCCATTACTGGAAAAAAATATCTCAATACAAACCTTGATAACGTTTATTTTGGGTTTTATTTTGGCTGTCTGGGATGTTCATCTTGCTCCACTACCTGCACTTAGGGATCAAGTTCCCATCTCTGCTGCATCTTTCCGCCCATTTCTTGCTCCAGGGCTGTGCAATTCAAGCAAAGGCAATGAACGGGAAATGTCAAAGTGAGGCATGCCAAGCCAGCAGGACTGTACCAGCAGGACTGTGCCAGCAGGACTGGCTGGGTCCAGCTTAACGGTCAGTTTTGAAACAATGTAGTCTCTATAACTACCTGAAAGGAGATTGTAGCAAGGTGTGGATCGGCCTGTTCTCCCACATAACAGTGATAGGATGAGAGGTAATGGCTTTAAGTTGCTCCAGGGGAGGTTCAAGCTGTATATTCAGAAAAATTTCTTCTCAGAAAGAGTGGTGAGGCATTGGAACAGGCTGCCCAGGTGGAGCCACCATCCCTGAAGGTTTTCAAGAAAAAGGGTAGATGTTGCACTGGGTGACGTGACTTAGTGGTATGGTGGTGATGGATTGATGGTTGGACTAGATGATCTCAGTGGTCTTTCCAACCTTACTGATTCTGTGATTCTGTGAATGTGCTTTCCCCTTGCACTGGAGTCAATGGGAGCCCTATTTATGCTCTCCCTTCATGGAGATCAAGTGTTTCAAAAAGCTAAGTAACTGTTGTCATTAGTATCACAGAGGTACAGGCCACTGAAGGGCCCTGTCCTGGAGCTTCAGCTAGTCAGCAGCACCCCATTCCCCCAAACTGGATCTGTAACCACCGCACCACACCCTCCTCAGCCATGAGAAGACAAGTGCTCATTTATGGTGGGCGCTACTGAGGGCAGCAAATTCCTCAGCAGCTTGTTCTGGCAGGGTGGGAGCACTGAAATAGTTTTATTACAGCAGCCAAACCCCACATCTGCCCAGAAAACCTCTCCCTGAGCAGAGAGTCATCCAGGAGCAGAAGCTGGCCTCCCAGCCTGTTTACATATTCAAAAAGAGGCAGAGAAGGAAGCAGAGCTCTGGGAATAAGGATTTCCTCCCAGCCGCTCCAGCCCCCCCTTCCCCCCCCCCCCCCCGAATGGCACCCTGAGGCACCAGATGTGGCACCAGGCCAGCAGCAGGCCTGCTGCTCTGCGTGGAGCAATTCAGGACTGCATTCATCTCCCCCTTGCCAGGCCTGGTTGGGTCAGACACGGCATTTGGCAAGAGCAAAGCTCCCTGCTAATTTTAGCCTCCAGCTCTCCACCCAGGCAGCTGGAGAGTTGCGGAAAGCTGGGCAGCACTGAGGTGAGGGCTGGAGATTCTGTCTTCAAACAGCCCGCATGCTTCCAGCTAAATATAAACCCATGGCGGGTGGGGGACAGAGCAAGGCCACGTCACAGCTCCCCAGAGACCTGTTGCTGGAGCTCGCCTGCTGCCTGGAGGGCTAAAAATCCCAAATCCATGACAGGATCCCACGTGTTACACATATTTACAGAGTTACTGAGCATTTGTGAGGATGAAGCAGGTAACCACACACTGCAAGTGATGCAGAGCAGTGCAGCACAGAGCACCACGCTCAGTTCAGGGAAACCAGATGTCTTGGCAGGCAGGCACAACTGCAGTAAAAAGCCACCATGGTACCAATTTTCAAGGCATCAAACACCCCTGTGACAGCAAGCATGCTCTTAGCCACCTAAGTAGAGTTGCTTACAGCCAGTTGCTATCAGCTTCTGTAATTATTATTCCTGCGTTTTCCTTTTTAAAACTCAGAGTCAGCAGTTTACCCTGTACCCTCCAACCTCTTCTTTCATCTCCTCTCCTTTTGATCTCTGTACCCAACACCACCAGTCCCAGCCTCTGCTTCACTGAAATCCAAAGCACTTACTTCTAATTCAGACTTCAGCTCTTTGTCACCCACGACTTTTGGGTGGCCACCAGCATTTTTTGACCACTCTGCTTCAACACTCACCTCACTATGCCCCATTTCTGGCTTTCTCTGTCTCAAATAATCCCCCCTGCCTACGTTCCCAAATACTGCTGCTTCTTTCCTGCTTTACTTATCTTTCAGATTTCTTTCTTCCTCTACTTTTGCAAGAGCTGCAAGACACTGAAACATTTATTTCCCCTCCTCAGTGTTTCTATGCATGATACCTAATTAAAACAGAGTTACACAGAAAAGGTAGGGAACAGCAGCACAGGTGAGCAGCATCATGCCAGCTACAGAGAAACATGGATGGAAAGCCATGAGCAGCAAAACTATATGAAATACAGGCTGAGTGATGGCCATCTCAGCTCCATTGCTGGAGCAGGTGACTGACAGACAAGTAAATACACATGAAGGGCTACAGCTATTAACTGTGAGGGGAAAAGAACACCCACTACCAAGGTTACAGTCTGTCAAACCCTGGTGTCACAAAGCACAGCTCATTCCCTGAAGAGGCAGGAGACCAAAACAACAGAGACAGAAATAGAACATGTCTATCAGAGGATAAAAAAAAGTTCCCAGCATAGCTTAGTACAGAGCAATGCAAATGTCCTTCACCTTGCACACTGAAAAAGCTTTTCCTTCCCCAAGGAAGTGGCTGTGAAAGAGCAGGACCGAGAACTGCCCTGGGAGTCAACAGCCCAGGAGTCATGGCAGCACAGAAGGAGGCAACAGAGCAAATTTCCCCAGCCCATGTGCTTGCGTAGGCCTTGAAGAATTAAACACCTTTATAAAGAGAATTTTGTTTGCGAGGGCAAAGGAGAATCGTGGCCAATACCAAAGAATTTCTGATGCTTGAGGTGCTTGCAGAGCACCTTTTTTCACAAGCTGCCATTAGGGCTGTGTTTGGCCCTGAAGCTCTTTCCTAGGACCTGGATGAACTCAAATCCACAGGGATATTTGCTCTAGCGGGATAATCCTAGAGAGGCATCACCCAAGGCTCTGTGAAAGTTGAATCTGCCAGGCTGAAGCAAGAGAATCTAAATACCTACATGGTAAAAAATAAAAACTAAAAATTGAGAGGAAAAAATATAAATACTTGAAATAGTGGCCTACTCATAGAATATCCTGAGTTGAAAGGGGGGCATAAGGGTCACTGAGTCCAACTCCTGGCTCCAATCAGGCCTGCTGAGCTAAAACATCCTATAGGCACAGGGCTGGAGTTTCAACTGAAAAACTGAAAACTAAACAAATAATACTCAGTATTTTGAGAATAAACACTAATTGTGCAATCCACAGTCAACACACTGGTTGCTTTTGTAAGCCCAAGCCCACTTTGCAGACTGACTGAAAGCCTAAGGGAGATACAGTGATTGCAGGTACTTGCTAGCACAGGAAACAGAGATACAGCAGCACATTATATGATGGTCTGTCTTGACTGAAAACAAATTAAAACCTCTCAGCTGGCCTGCTCACAGCAAACCACAGGCTGCAGCAGCCAGCACTGATGCTGGCAGTGAGTTGCTGCAGCAGGTCAGGGAGCCCATTAGTACGTGGCTGTCTGGGCAGGATACTCTCAGCCCTCAATAAGTTTTGTTCTCTGGCCTACATGGGGTTAATAGCAACCAGACACGACTACCACAATTTCACAGATAGCAACATTAAATAATGTAAATAAAACTAATTTAGGAAGTGAAGCATTTACGAGAAGGGCTGGAGACAGCTTAACTAGGCTCAAACAAACAGCAGCGCTGAGGAAGCTGTCGGAGCTGCCAGCACCATGTACATGGGCCAAGTCAAACAGCCCACACTGATGACATGGAAATAAGTGGCCCCTTGAAGCAAGGCAGAAGCGTATTTATTTAAAATGGCAGGAAAAAATACACATATTGTGGATGTAGATTAGTCTCCCATCAAGAGAGCTTTACCAGGCAGTTCTGCAGCCTAACAGGTGATGATACAGATCAAATGTTTTTACTGGTAAACGAGATGTAACGTACCTGACAATGAACTGCTGTTTAACATGCATGAATTTACAAAATTTCAGTGAAAAACAGCCTTCCATCTAAACCTTCTAGTTCCTGATACCTACAATCCAGTGGGCTAGTGGAAAAGAAAGTTAAAAATACACAAGATGCCTGTTATGGAAAACCTTGTAGTCAGGTCTTTGGTCTGTATTTAGTGTTCTTACATTACTGAGTTGTGCTGGCTGTCAACTGCTCATATTTTGCTCGATTGGAAACAAAACCCAGGAATATTTAGTCTGTCTGAAATCAAGGTCACTGGGGACTTGTAGATGAGATGGAAACCAGGCAGCACAAAATCAACCCATGTATGATGCAAAGGCCTGGGACACAATTTGCATCTGCTATGGAAAACAGTGACACAGAGAAGCAAGAATAGCACAAGATGCAATATTTTTGCCATATAAATGTACAGTATAGAGTAATGGATGATAGCTTCTCCAGATTCTAAAAAGAAAGGAGAGAAGAAGCCACATCCACTCCTTTTTCTTCAAAATATATAAGTCTCAAACGGGACAGTCATATAACACCAAAATAACCAAGTCTGAGGAAATAAAGCCAGAATTAGTGAACTTATGAGAGTAGCACTGATGCTTCAGGGAGACTCACAGGTTCACCTGGCAATCTTTGTATCGTCTGAAGTGATCCACACCTCAGCAACTAACTGAATCTGGTTGCTCACTGTAGCTAATATAAATAATTTCTTATGTCAACATGGATCCTTGTGACATCTTTGGAGAGGGCTGATTGATAGCAGTGTTCCCCTACATAACCTTAACACCTCCAAGTGCAGAGGGCTCTCCCCAGCCCAGAAATATCAAAGCCTTGTGCTAAAATGGCATGGGGAAGTTTCTTGGGTAGAGATGCAGAGGAGCTCTGGTCAATACCTGGCCAAAGTCAGTAGAGGTAGACCAGGTTTCTTTTGTTCTTTTGCTTTGGATGCTATGTTATTGTTGTTGTTTTTCTTTTCTTCTTTTCCTTTTCCTTTTCCTTTTTCCTTTCCTTTCCTTTCCTTTCCTTTCCTTTCCTTTCCTTTCCTT
>JAPSGF010000038.1:5377624-5503562 GCA_035772895.1 Perdix hodgsoniae | reverse complement strand
CCAGGTGCGGGGCGGCGCCGCGGCCCCGCGGGGGCAGCTCCCGGGCGGGCGGGGGCTCCGCCGCCGCTCCCCGCACCTGCCTCCTCCCCGCGGCTCGCGGCGCTGCCCGGCCTCGGGTCGCCGCCTCCGCCCGGGAGGGTCGGCACCCTGCGGCACGGAGCTGGGGGGAGATGTCTGACATCGCTGGGAGGTGCTGACCTGCCCCTTTGCTCTGCGCTGATGGGACCGCGCTGGAGCGCTGCGTCCAGATGTGGACTCCTCGGTGCAGGACAGAGCGCCACAAAAATGATCCCAGGGATGGAATAGCTCCTCTACAAAGACAGGCTGAGAGCTGGGTTTGTGCAGCGTGGAGAAGGCTTCGAGGAGACCCGAAAGTATCTAAAGGGGGCTATAGGAAAGAAGGGACTGACTCTTCAGCGGTATCTGTTGTGACTGGATGAGGTGAAATGGTTTCAAACTGAAAGAGGGAAGATTTAGATTGGATATAAAGAAGCTTTTTACAGTCAGGGCGGTGAGGCACTGGAGCAGGCTGCCCAGAGAGGTGGTGGATGCCCCATCCCTGCAGACACCCCAGGTCAGGCTGGATGGGGCTCTGAGCAACCTGACCTACCTGCGGGTGTCCCTGTTCACTGCAGGGCAGTTGGACCAGATGGCCTTTAAGGGTCCCTTCCAACTCAAACAATTCTGTGCTCAGAAAAAGGAAACTTATCCTCCATCTGTCCCTCCCCCAAGAGGGCAGGTGACACCAGGCACTGCCTGGCCACTGGGACATGGCTTGACTACAGGAACTAGAGAGGGACACTTCTATCCAACAACTGCACTGTTGGAACTTGTTTGCATATTAAAATAAATAAGCATGCAATTCTCTGGTTGTATGGAGGGGAGTGGAAAAGAAACTCTACACTAACAAAAGGACTGCCTACCACGAGCACCCTCTTCACCCTGGCATTCTCAATGAGCATCCACCAATTCAGCCAACAGGGTATTTTGTACTTTGCTCAGGGTTTTGTTTATTGTCCATTTTGGCTGTGTTTCCCAACAGTAATACAACACTTAAGGACATGCATCTCCTGTTCCTCTCCGGCTGCATCTCTGTGCATCCCTGCCTTGTTCTATTACGCTTGTGCTTTTGGTTATTTAACAACTGTTTCTCTGTTCTGTAAGTTACTTTTAGCTCTGTGCCAACATCCTTTTTCTGCGGTCTCCCCAAAGGTTCAATTATCTGCCTCTTGCTCCTTTCCTTTTTTCTTCTAGTACAACTTTCATGTTAACACCAATTACCAGCCCTGCACTGAGTACACCCAAGCGTCCCTTACCCTCACTAACCCCAGTAACTGCAGAGCCTCCCTCCTGCCCATAGCAATGCTCTCAAGCACAATTCCTGACTTCATCTCAACATTTGTACCTGAAATGGCTGAAGCACTTCCAGGAGAAAAGGCAGTTCTGAAGATGCTGTTGCCCATCATTTCCCCTCTTGGCTTTTTGGTACTAGGCTCTATGAACATGTTGCAGATGGGCTGTACTGGTAAAATCCATGCCAATGTTTTGCAACACAGTAATAGAATCCATTGGTTCCTCAGTTAAACTCTTGGCAAAAGCATCTTTTTGACCAATAAAGTTGCAGGCGACAGCCCAGGTGTGACTGACAGCAGCAGCAGCCACACCACTGTCTTCCTACAGCTCTGCTTTCTGGGTGGGAAACTCATCCCTGCTTCTGTCTTAAAATATTATAAGGGATATATATTATATATAATATATATGATAAGGGATATTATATTATATTAATAAAATTATTAAAATAATATAAAATATTATAATTATTAAATATTAATATTACAAACTTATATTAAAAAGGTATCTATCTTATATCTATCTTTTATCCCTTTAATACATCTCAAACCCTAGTTGTGCAGACAAAAAGGGACAGAGATGACCTGGCCTTCCTTCTCAACTGTGAGGAGGACACATTTTGGTGTGACCTTGGACATGAATGCAGCCTAGTGCTTTGAGGAACATATCCTTGATATCCATCCTACCCTAGAAATGGGCCTCAACTGCCTTCTGAACCTCAGAACTCTCTCAATATTCACAGCACGTTTGCACTTCCAGGAAAAAAAAAATAGTTACCTAGTCCAAGGTGAGATCTTTCAAAAGACTTTTCAGGATTTATCATAATGAGAGACGGATCTAAGTCTATGATCATTTTGGAAATCCACCTCTCTTCAAATCTGACTACAACTTTGCCTGACCTTCCTCCTTCCCTTTCTTAAAAACAATCAGGACTTGCTTTATAATTTAAGCGATCGTGCTCATCACCCTTATGTTTCAAAAGAGCTCTGAAGATATGCCACAGTCATTTTATTATGGGCACCACTGAGCATAAAGCCAAACTGCTTCCCCTGGGATGATGCTGATCAGACCCTTCTCCAGCCAAGCTAGCACTAAAGGGAAAAAGTGTTTTACTGAGCAGTCTGGGAGTGACTCATTGCTGAGATAAATGTTTACAGTGCAAGAGAGTCAATTTGATCCCTGGATCAATATAGGAGAATTCAGCACATCCTGGATGTGCTTCACCACGGTAAATCCACAGCTTTTTATTCAAATTGAACCCATTTCTGCAATTAAACCCTTCCTAATGGAGCAGTTAAGATTTCCTTGCTTTGACATTGAAACGCAATAGGAAGCCTCTGTGGGTTTTCCGAATCAAAGCAGGTAATCCCTATTTACACATGTGTAATTTGTCCATGATCCAACAGCATCGTAATTCATAAAACATGCAATTTAGCCAGTGTAAGTGAATGTCCAGCCCTACTGAGGGCCTCATTAATAAGTCTGCGTTTGGAGCTTAACTGAAGCACAGCCACACTAACTCCTGCTCAGAGACATCCTTTCTGCAAATAGTTGATTTGGTGCTACATGGGCAGCATCAGAACTCCATCCCCACTATTCTCATGACAGAAGCATTTCCCCCCAGTAGGTTAAATTCCAGTTACTCCTATGGCATGTTTCAAAGAAAACCCCAAAGATTTGATGGCTACCTAAAGATTGAAAGTTTTTGTTCCTTACACTAAATCCTATGAATGCAGCCATCAGAAGGAATTGCTGCACTTTCAGCTCTCATCCCTCCTACAAAGCATCTGAGTGCATTTTGGTACATGTACTAACAGTGTGCTTCTACAGCTAGACTTGCAAGTTTAAAAACAGCTCTTTAAGGGAGCAAAGTGAGCATTTATTACAACTTCAGAATACGAAAGCAAAGTGTTACCAAGAAACAGTAAAAAAAAATATCTTTAAATGTCCCTTATATGCCAGTGAGCTGTTATGCTGCTTCGAATGGGGACAGAAGTGACATCGTTAGTAAGATTCTGACCAAGCAGGCATGAATATGTTCCAGTGCAGCAAAACTAGATGTATTTGTGAGCTGTAATTAAAAGCCTGACCAACATAGCTTTCATCAGTTCAACATAGAACTGATCTAACAAAAATGCACAGGATGTTGCTCCCAACTAGTCTCAAAAAGAAGTGTCTCATTATTTACCAAAGAAATACTTCCTGGCCTTCATACAGAGGCATTACAATTCCAGATTAGGTGCCCAGAGAGTCCATCCATACTGGTAAAATGTGTGTTTCTGAACAAAAATGCAAACAATTTAAGTTGCACGTGAGCGTATATTCTCATTATTTAGGTCCATTCTAACAGCACTGATTAATTATATTCAAGTTATGGTACAGGAAAAACATGAGGTTACATGGGTTGTTCTTTTCTCCTCCTTCTGTAACCTTGCTGTGTAGGGCGAGCTGACACAGTATACTTTCCTATAATAAAAGCAGTGGAACAAGTGCTGAAAGAACTCCTACCAATATTGCCTACAAAAAAATAATAATAATAATCCTATCTCTAAAGGCACCAGGGACCATTAAATCATTTCCTGTGATTTCACATCATTATATTTCATTACGGTCTAACACGTCAAGCCTAGTAACTTATTAGAACAAGTCATCTTTTCCAGAGGCACAATCTTTTTCTTTATTTTTTTTTTTGGTTCAGAGACAGAGAATTCATTATCTCCAGAAGTAGTTTGTCATAATGAAAGAAAAAGAACCATCTTTCTGATCAAATGTGTTCTTTTTTCTTTTTACATTGAATCTCCAGGGTCAAGCTACTTGTTCTTGCTCAGCCTCTCTGCTAAGATAAAGAGGCCTCTGGTAGTTTTTCATCACAGTACATGTATATTAATCAGCCCTAATGAAATAACGTATGAGCTCTTACAAAACCTTTTCATCTCTGCTAAATCATCTTTAGTTCTGTGCCTTGCCCAATATTTCAACACCCTTTCTAAAACGCACGCACTCCTAAGTAATGCTACACAACTTGTTTTCAACTTCTGCTCTCATTTTCCCTGTGTACAACACCTTTTGCACCCCAGTCCCCAATAAGCTTGTTTGTCCAGTTCCAATCCTTAATCCTTGCACTGCCTCCATATTCCAAGAGTCAGCCATTTTAGAGATACGCTAGAAATTGTTTGCACCTACATAACACGGCACTTAGTTGTGCTGAAATAATACAGATCACACGTTAACATCAACTGGCTAAAAAGCTCATCTTCAGAGCAAGTTATGGAAAATGGACTAACCCGGGTCTTCGAATCTTTTTCAGGCAACCTGTAAGAAATGCCAAAAATGTCTTAAAAGGCAGTTGCGGGTGGCAGAAAGTACTTGACTTTTGAAAGCAGTTCTTGGCCTGAAGGTCCCCATTTGTTTTGGCAACATGAAAGCAACATTTCACATAATCACGTGGTGTCACACAGAAAGAGCACACACAATGCTCTGCACTTCCTGCCCTTGGACAAACATTCAACCTCCAAATAAAACGAATTTACAGATCAGCACTATTGTAATTTCTTCCCCTACCCACCTCAAATAGAAAAGGTTCATAACCTAATGACAAACAAAGAATAAAGTCCAAGATGTACTTTGATCCAGAAGCGCCAGCAAATATTAGGAATGTTGCCAGTTTATTCTGTTCAGTCTTTCAAGTAACAAGAAATATTAGTAAGGAAGACAGGAACTTAAACATTTACATCCTTCTTTCCCCAGTACTTTTTCCTAATGCTAAAAATGTGAACATTTGAGCCTACAGTCTTTAGCCTCATACACTGCATGGTTTTCAGGTGAGGAAAACTTGATCAGCAACTTACAGTTTGGAAAAAGCTGAAAACAAGCAGAAAACTTCTTTATACTGGTTCAAGAGGCCTTTTTGCTGGCTGTCAATTGAATTTAAGCAGATGGATCTTGCTAAGTGGCTAATACTTCATTATATAGCATTTTTTTAGAAGTTGCCTTTCAGGACCTGTAATATATGTATTTTTTTGTATTGTCTTCAGACTGGTAGAATATTATCTCACATACAAGCTTCCTTTAATTAGCTAGACTTATCTGAGATAGTACTCAGCAGCTAAGGGGTGAGACTAAATTACATACAGCATAGTTTATTAACTTCCCCCAGCTATCCACATGACACTGGCACCTAAACTGTCCATGAATCAGTTTCTGAACTGGTTAATCATTTATCAGCTAAACTAGTCGGTCACAACACACTATTTTAGTAGTGGCTAAGCACCCAGATACAGGTCTACCCACAATGAAATCTGTCTGTGATGAATATGACTTCAAGAATACATGTGTCCAATGAAAGCCACAGTGCAGACTATAAGGGACTGCAAGATTTCCAAGACAGGGTACAAAACTGAAGCAGGCCTTGACTTCCCAAAGCAATTTCCCCACTGCATTGTTTTAGCTGGTACTATATTAAAATTATATATATTTCTCCAAATTTTGACAGCACAAGAGCTTCTGTTGTGTATCTACCTCTGCCAGAACTGAATAGGGATCTCCATTGCCACTACCACATCCAGAAAGAGCTGTGGGCTACCACATGGAGTACTTTTTAAATGAGAAGAAACAGCTTGTATTCTTTAGGTGTATGCTTTAGAAAGATATTACACTGCTTCTGCCACATTTAACAAGGTAGAAAAGGTACAGTAGGAAACAAAAGCCCTGAAATTGCTTTTCTAGCACAGGCATACTCTGAGTCTATCAGGTGGACAAGATTTGCTGACACTGCAGTGAAAGCACAAACACCTTGCAATTACAAGCTGGGCCAAAGCACACTGTAACATCCCTCATTATTTCATCTGTTTTCTACAACTGCAACGACCTGATGTTATATTGTAAAAGGTAGAGTTGGGTGTAATACATTTTAGTACAAAATCTCTGTGCAAGGTCTTCTTCAAAGAAAATTTCCAGTTACATCCTGAATTGCCTAGGTACCCAAATAGTCATCATTGAACATACTTTAAAAGCTCTTTCTCACATAGGAAAAGGTGAGCCAAACGATTCAGATTTTGAACTAGATCCTTTAATGGTCATTAATTTATATTCCTGCTTTCTAATAAGCTCCAAATGAAGTCTAAGATTAGTATACACCACTCCCTAAACCACAAATATGAAAGTAATAGAAAGTCATAAGAATATTCCTGACGTATCAGAGTTCTGATGCTTTCTGTAGCAGACTCATCAGGTGCCTATCAACAGACACAGCAACCTAATTTGGCACGTTAGGAATGGTTTGTGTATCACTGATGGATGTTCTGACATTCCTAGCTGCAGATTTCTTCAAGCCTTCTGTTACTGGATGCCAGTAAACAGGCAGTCCCATTCCTAAAACTCTGATGCCAACTAAAACCTCAGTTTCAGCAGACTCGTAGTTCATTCTCTAAGCCATAGATTTTTGCTTTCAAGTATTTTAATTCTTCTTGAATTTTACGAGTTAGTCTGTTTCCTTGACGAACCTCGTGTAGAATTGCAAGATCCTGGTCTGATCCAATATTCAGAGTCACCTAAGAAGAAAAAAAACCAACAGATCAATTGCACAGAATGCAATTGAGAGTGTACTATGAGTATACTAGAAAGAGAACTCTAAAGGAGACCCTTTGTAGCTAGCAAAGAGGATGCTTCAGCTAGTGTCAGTAGGCTAATGCATATCACCAACAGAAAGTTATTTCAGAGCCAAAAAGTGGCAAAGCCTTTCATTCATTAGGATGCTACAGTGCTGGTAAGGAAGAAACCTGAACAGAATATTATCAAGTTTACTATAACCCATTGGGTTACTTTTTACTGCCTGCATTATTTAGAGAGTAAAATGAGGTGAGTAAAAACACTTACCTGTGGATGTTTATATAGCAGTATGTTTTTCCCCCTCTTATGAAGACATTTTGTCATCTTCTGCTATTAGAACTAGAAGTGATCTAACTGCTGTGGCCAGCTTGCTGCCTTCTGAACTGCATACAATTCAAGGGCAGCTCAAGAACAACTCCTAAGATCAGGTCAAGGCATGCAGCTGATACAGTGCTGAACTGAGGCTGTTGGATAATCATAGTTCCTGATGGCAAACTAGAAGGGGTTGACATTTCCTGTCACCCTGGAATTGAATAGCATACCAGCCCAGTCACATTCAACATCGCAACAGCACAGACTTGAAAACTGATCGTAAAGCCCTCTTTCCTCTTGACATTTTAGGGTGTCTCATTGCCACCAAGTAGTTCTTTGTCAAAGATTTTAATATACAGGTTAGGTGATTCAGTCACCTACAGTCACTTTGACCTCAAGTGATAAGAAGGATTTAAAGATCAGAAGATTTCTAACAAGTATTTTATTCTGCTGCCCTCTTGTGGTTGGAAGTGTAAAGAGATTATGAACACAACTAAACATACCCACAGTAACAAAATACACAGGTATTTTATAAAGATATCATAAGCAACTCCTGTTTCCTACACTCATGTATGTGGGAAGTTTAGCTCTTAAAAAGAAAAAAAAAAAAAGGTGAACCCACAGTATAAAAAACCCAAGCCTCAATTCTCTGAATCATATCTTAGATATCATAACTCAAACTCCAGACAACATCAAGTCTGTGGCTTCCTTTCTAAGCTGTACAGAGGTTTGTCTGCACATCTAGAAGATGCATCTTATTTCAAAGTTACACAACCTCAACCTCCATTCATTGTTTCTGCTGTGATTTCTGCACTATTGCAAATGATATATTTATAAAATAAACAGTATTCACAAGACTTACATCAGTATTCCATCACTACTCTATTTGGAACAAAACCAAACCCTATAGCATCCAGAAAAAAAAAAAAGCAGATCTGCACTTTACTGCCTTCCAATTTTGAGCTTGCTGAGTGAGCCAAAGGTGTAATAAGGTGTAATAAAGGCATTACAAGATTGTGGGAGGAGAAAAGAAGGCTCTGGGGAGACCTCATTGTGGCCTTCCAGTACTTGAAGGGAATGTTTAAATAGGAGGGAGGATGACTGTTTATGAGGGTGGATAGCGATAGGACAAGGGGTAATGGTCTTAAACTGAGACAGGGGAGGTTTAGGTTAGATATTAGGAGGAAAGGTTGTGCATGCCCCATCCCTGGAGGCATTCAAGGCCAGGCTGGATGTGGCTCTGGGCAGCCTGGTCTGGTGGTTGGCAACCCTGCACATAGCAAGGGGGTTGAAACTAGGTGATCATTGTGGTCCTTTTCAACCCAGGCCATTCAATGATTCTATGAGGACCTTCATAGCTAATACATCAACAGGACTGTTCCTGGACAAACTTGATGCTCAACTGATTAATGATGACAAATCTTTTTTGATTAATAACATACAAAAAGAGCACAAGCTTTATCAAATATTAATATCTGAACAACCTCTTAGGAAATAAATTTAACTCTAAGGAAATATTAACTTAAACACTGAGGCTACACCTTGATTGGTTAAGCCCATAGCAATTAGCAATGACCTATTACCTTAAAAAGCTGCTTCTCTACATCTTTCAGTTTCTGCCTAAGCTGTTTAATGTCATTCTTAAAGCCTTCCACTTCCATATTACGACGTTTCTCCAAGGCCTCGTATCGCTGAGTCACCAGCTTCAGGCGCTTCCCCATCTTTTCCGAGCGTTCCTATAGAGATGAAAACTTGATGGAGTAACAGAATGGAGACTGTAAGATCATTGCATTGCTAGTAAATGATTACAGGCTAATTACCTTAAAGAGTTCTCTGCCAACATCTCTCTCTTCACGAATCCTAGCCAGCTCACTTTCCAGGGTGATACACTGTTCTCTATACATGTTTGATAGCCGCTGCTCTTGTGTTAGTTCTTCTTGCAGTGCCTAAGACACAGAAGGAACAGAAACAACTCCAAAGCCAACGCTCACAATGTTTCTCCTGCTCTGGAAAAACAAGTACTACATGTAGATGGCCTGACAGGAAAATAATAACTGAAACCAAAGCTAATGAAGTAACTAGGTTAGGACTCCTTCCACAATATTATAACGCTGCTTCCATTACCAACACCTTTTAATGAGGTGATCGGTTCTGCATGACAGTTCAAAGAACTTTCTCCTCTTTCCCTTTAACATACTATTCTACCATAGTGCTGCAGTTCTTCTTTTCACAGCTACTTGCTCACTACTGCATTTCAGAAGAATCTGCATTCAGCATAGATGAAAACAATTCCTTATTGTCTGTTTATTTTCTACATTCTTACTGCCTCTTCGCCCACTTCAGATCTCTCAACTGTGCACTGGAAGTGTATTCGAAGTGGAAGGAAAATCCCGACTGCTATAAAGGAGCTAAGGAACACCAACTGAAAGGACTGTTCATTTCTGACAACATGGACAAAGTCAGACATCACATTCTAAGTCCATTAACTGAAAGCATTTATGAAAAAAAGCACAACAGGCAATTAAAGAGCTGTTGGCCTACACATCATGTGTTTTGCAGAAGTAGAGAACTGCATTAAGTGTAAGAAAAAACAATAGTGAAACACTACCACCAATCCTAACCATTCTACCTGAAATTCAAAAACAACACTAAGGCAGGAGAGTTGTAGTATTCAGTATTTTTAAACGCATTAGTGTCAGCAACAATGCAACTCAGAACAAGCCAGTACAGCTTTGAAACAACTACTCACTACTTAACTTAGCAAGAACCAGTCTTGCAATTTTGGAAAGACTGCTGGAGGGCCTCTCCCTGGGAGAAAAAAAAAAAATAATAATTACCTTTACTTCTCTACTGTGGGGCTTCCCAGCTTCGCGATCTGCTTGAAGCACCTTCTTGGTATCTCTCTGCTTCTTCTCTCCTGCCTCCCTGCCGATAAGCTGATCTGAGTCTTTGTCAATCTTCCTCAACAGATTTTCTTTCTCTACCATCCACGCTTTCTCACTGGCTCGAACATCAGACTTCAGCTGGAGAAAGTCACGAGTACTCTCATACAAGAGATTTTGAGTCTTGTTGAGTCTATAGAAAGAGATCCAAGATGATTTAGTTCATTTCCTCCCTAGTTCCTACCCTAATTACCCCAGTCTTCATTGCAAGTCAGAAGAAAGCAGACAACAAAAAGACAAGCATTTTCCTTAGCTCCTCTCATCTCATGAAAGATATACCATACAAACCAGTTTTTTTTGTATGTTGACTACTCCATCTATTTCCACACACTGCCCAGGCCAATAGATGCACAATGTGCTTTTCTGCTTGCTGCAGCAAGCAACATGCTGAAAGCCAACATGGTTTTGTTTTTCCCCCCTCTTCTCATCTCATGACTACATTACATCGTGACCATTTTCTCACACTCACTTATCTGTTAAAGTTTTAATCTTGTCCTGGTCTCTCTGATGCTGGACCTGGGCTTCTTCCATGTGAATCCGCCTGTCCTCTAGTAATGCCTGAAGCTGTTCCTTGGATAATCGTGTCTGTTCTTCTATCTGAGCTTGCAGGGCCTCCACCTAAATAGGCAGGCAAAGATATTATTGAGAAAGATCTCACAACAGGCAGTGCTCCTGAGCTTGTAAGCATCCTTAAAATTCCAGAATTCAAGTCAGAGACTCTACCTGCTAATAACCTTTTCAATTTTAGTCTTTCATTTTTAGTTTTTGTTTTGATGTGAACTATTTTGAATAACTAAAACTTTTTAAGAAAAAAAATCATGCAAATAAGCAAGATGGGAAAATTATAAACAGCAGCAATAGATAAAAGTTACCAGAAAGATTTAAACTGCACACAGGATGCGACAAATCCTTTGGAATATGCAAACAGATTTCTGCCTCTATGCTATCAGCTTCCAATGAAATGGTAATCATTAACCCAAATTCTAGAGAAGCAACCAATCCACACATATTGAAGAAAAAGAAATTGCTCAATGAAATATTAAATGTAAACAAAACGAGTGAAGAAGAGAGATGCAAAGAGCGCACATGGTCAGGGAGACACACTGGAACAAGTAATTGAAAAAAAATTTTATGTACTATTTAAAAAAACTTCAGTTACAAATTCTGTATTTAAAGGTGCTACATACAAGTAGGCTTTACTGGAACATCTGCTTATGTAAAGCTCCCAGAGTCAGATCTAAGTCCTTAAATCTAAGCTATTCATCACAAAAGGAACAGGCAAATTGGTAGAAAGTGGGAATCAGTAGTAAGAGGAGGGGACTAATGAAATTGGTGTGCATATATCTTATGTAAGCAAACAGCATATTTATCCCATCAATTTCCTGAATAGGCAGAAAATATATCCTTCAGTTAGCAAATAGTTTTACCTGAAGTAGAAGTGTTTGGTTGTCCCTCTGATATCTCTCAGGACTTTCATGCATGTCTCCTTTACCTGCTTGTTTTGAAGTGCTCCTCTTGGTGCCTATTTGCAGAAATCAAGAAGTAGAAAAGTATTCTCCAACGTACCTTTCCAAACACAACATACTGTATGTGCTAGATGGCTTACAAGAACAGGGAAAAGCTTGCAGCTGCTACAGTCTCAAGGACTTATGGGAGAGATAACTGGATAGAAAACCGTTCCAGAGCTTGTAGTGATTGTATTTCTTTGTCCCATACTATCAAACTTAAATATTTAGGTAACATTGATTTTCTTGACACATACAGAAAGCAAACATATCATATTTTCTTAAATAAATGATGAATAAGCATAAGAAACAGCTGCACGTTTGTCAAATCTTGAACAAGTTTTGAGCTTGTTAGCTCATATCACTCAATTTGGAAATGGCAGTCCTTTCCAAATAGAAAATCTGCAAGTAGACGCAGATCCAAACTACCACCTCCATTAAATGCAAGCAGAGCAGCACATCGTGGAATAGATATGGAGAGCTATTCAGCCACTACCTGCACAGTTCCAGAACAGCCATTCCACAGTCATACCAGCTTCTTCCTTAGCTGAGCAGATCACAAGCACGAGAGCCAGCTCAGTTTACTTTAAAGGATTTTGAGGTGAAGCTTAGAGTATAATATATACGTATATGCATAAGGATGCACATATGGATACGGTTAGGAAACTTAACAGAAGTACAAAGTATTCACATTTAATAATTATTTTTGTACACTGGACAAACCACAGAGAAACGAGTATCAGTTGCTGAGCTGATATTAGACCACCTTGGTATGATACCTGTTCCAGAATTGTCATTTCCTTCATGTGAGTCTCTGGATCTATCTGGCCTTTGTAGAACAGTAACCTATAGAAAAAAGATTAGATAGCTCAACATCTTGACTTGCTAATGACTAAGAATAAATCTTAAAGAGAGAACTGAGATATCTAAGACAACAGCAATACCTCACCTCTACCACAAGAAAAGGAAGACATTCACAAGTGTAATGCCTACAGTAAAAAAGAAGTTGCCTTTATAACAGCAGAATTTTGCCATTTCAGCCTCTATTTTTTTCCAAATCAACTGGAAAGTAATCCTGCCTTTGCTGGATTCACTAAGATGAAAATCAGCATCTTCAGAAGGAGAAAGAACATTTTGGGGGGCAGATGAGAATAAAGAAGGTGAAAATTACAATTATGTTACTTTCTTTGCTCATACTCCCCTTAGCAGCCCAAAGAGACACAAAGAATAAATTTATCAGCACATTCACTCAAACTATTAAACAAGCCTGGGATAAAAGCCCATACAGCTATTAACATAAACCATCTGTTGAACATTAGGCCACTTAAAAATAGGAGGCCAAAAGGGGACAGGTTATAACCCCAATATTTATCTGAATGCAGATATTATGAGGGCTGCTCCCACAGTAACATCCTCTATTTTAATATGCTGGTTCACAACATCAGAAGCAGATGTTGGTGATTTGGCAGTCGAGGTTGAACCTTGTTAGATTTTGTTGCTGTACAACAGGTGGCAGCAGAGGGACAGCCTGGCAAAATGGTGTCTGACACAGAAGTACACGTGAAGCAAAGGTGTCTCATTGAATTTCTCCACGTAGAGAAAACGCCACACAATGACATTGATTAATGACTGCTGAATGTTAAGGAAGATCAAACAGTCAATGTGAGCATGAGGCAGTAGGCAGTGTTACAATACTGGTGACAGCACCATGAAAGACAAGTCATGTCCTAGACAGTCACATGTGACTGTCACACCATGCAACGAAGAGTGTTTCAATCAGCTCATCCATGAGAACTGGCAAATTATAACCAGAAAACTGTGTTGGAACTGGATATTGACTTTAAGCACTGGAGACAATGTGGGCAAGATCAGAATATCACAAAGTTTGTGCAAGGAGGGTCCCATGAATGCTTATGTGGGAACAGAAAGAACACAATACAAGTTTGTCAGGACCTGCTTAACCAATATGAGGCTGAAAGTGACAGTTCCTTGGTGACAAGACATACAGTCACCACTATGAGCTAGAGTCAAAATGACAATCCATGGCAATGTGAATTCCCCACCAAATAAAAAGTTCAACAGAAAGTGATGTGCAGTGTCTTTTAGGACAGAATGATCTTTCTGGATTTCCTTAACAAACCATCAACTCTGATGCCTACATAACAACACTAAGCTGAAGGCTTGAAATTCCAGAGTCAGGCCAGAGAAGACAATCTTTCTCTTAAAACGCAATAATGCCAGGCCCCAAACCAGTTTGAAGATCATGAACCACATGGCCAATCTTGGCTGGACTGTCCTGCTGCACTGTCAGGCAGATGAAGGATGGACTGTGTGGGCAACACCTTCCTAGCAATGATGCTGTCATAGCAGCTGTGAAACAGTGGGTCATCTTCACCGGTTCAGATTTTTTCCAAGTTCAGCATGCAGACTCTTGTTCATCACTGGTAAAAATGCAAAGCTAATGGTGGTGACTGTTCTGAAAATAGTGTTTTGTAGCTGAGACTCTTCTCTATCAAATAGTGAGATTGTACTCTTCGTATCTGTTATAGTTTCCATGGAAATAAACAGGAGGCATTACTTTCAGAGCAACCTATGAATATAATAGGCCTAATTTTAGAGATACCCGTATTTTGGTATTCTAAAGCTACTGCAAGATTTTTCCACTGCTTTAACAATGCAGAGCAATCACAAAGAATGCAGGGATCCAGCCTTTTCCCCTCACCTTACACAAAGAGAAATCCTAACATTCCATCATCCTCTGTATATTCAAACCATGCCACGTATGGCAAGAAAGTAGAAGTAGGTTCCACTACAGTACTTTTCATATACATTGCCACATAATTAGTTTTACATCATTTCTGTAACATGCTGGCTACTGCCAGAGAGGGCACTGCCTAGCGAGGGAGGTTCTTCCGTAGTCCCCTGCCCTGGAAACCATAACAGCAACCTTAACACTTCTGTACACTTTATGGAGGTTCCCAAATGCTACCTGTGCTGTTCTGAAGATCAAATATCTTGGAGTATCACACTTGATGCTAACAGGACCTAGCTCCAGTGCATTTGTTCCTACTTACCTGTCAGTAGCTATAATAAAGCCTGATGCTGCTATAGAGCTACAAATTCCTTCCCCTTTTGGGCTTATTTAGCAACTTTTGACTTGGGGGGATAGATTTGGTCTGTTGTCGGCCTTTGGTGTACACATCTTCTTGTAACAATTCAAAATAGCTCCACAGAAAAAATGAACTTGCCTTATGTGGTGGTTCCTTGTGAAAATATGTAACTTCTCCTACATCTGTTCCCACTAAAGCCAGGAGATGTTGAATTTTTTTCCTATCCTCCAATTCCCTGGAATGTAAAGAAATGGATCAATACATTGCGACACACTATATTTCCACCTTACTCATTAAAATCTCCAAGCTTTCTAAACTGTCAAGTTCTTGAGAATACTTCAACAAGCTCCCTGAGACATCTCTGACATTGCACAATAAAAAAAACACCAATTCTGTTGGCACTGAGGAGCGCTCTTCTTTTTAAATATGAGCCTGATAACAGATGGTAGTAAAGAGTTTGCATTCCACAGTTATGAACTGTATATAAAAACCTTGCAGATACTTCAGTGGATTGTAAGTACCCATTGTCTTTTTAAAGTAAACTAGGTTGAGGGTTGTATGAGATTTCTGTCATGCTCCAAAGAGATGCTAAAGTATACCACCACTGATTTATTTATTTTTTTTTAAACTTAAGTTCTTAGAGCTTTAGCAGAAAACTCCCACCCTTGGAGGTGTGGCTTTGCTGCTTCTCTGAATACTCCAGATCTGGATGAGAACTAGAAGGATCCATGGGATTCATGCAGCTTCTACTGCCAAGTGCCTCAGCCCAATATCCAGATAGCGCACCTGATTTTCAGTCGGTCATTCTCAGAGTAAAGACGGAGCACGTGTTCCCTCTCCTGGAAGAGGTAGACTTGCATGTCACTCAAAGCCTTTTGCAACTCTGTAATCTCCTCTTCTCGCTGACGTACTTCCAACTGCAGTTTGTGCTAGGTAAAGAGAATGAGGTACTTCCAGTGAGCACTGGACAACAGTTAGAAACAGCATACCACACAGACCAGACCCTGTGTCTGTATGTCAGCTTGAGTGAATTATGTTCTCCCCTTAAAACATTTGACCAGATGAGGGTAGTATTGAGAAATTATTAAGTAGGTTTCAATAGGAAGCTCAAGGTCCCTATTGTCACTGTCACCCTACAACACCAGTAAAAAGGCTTACGTTAGGATCTCCCATTCCAACAGTTGCACTTCAGCACCAATAGGCAGAGTGGTGTAAGTAAGAGGATGGACTTCGGCAAAAACCCTAGCAAAGCCTGTGTAATAGAATTCTTTTAAAGAAGTTACTGAAGGATAAACATTAAAAGCTTTATATAACTTAGTGCTGAAAAAGGTGTTCAGTTACAAAGTTTCATTAATAATTTTCTGCCTGGTGCAGAAAACTAGTAATCCCTTCAGAAGACTATCCCCACTGGAAAGATGGCACTATTTTAGAACCCATCCTCTCTTTTCCCTATATATTAAATTAGTTGGGATGTCTGAGGGTTTTCAGGCCACTTCAGACATCAGTACTTGATGAGGCACTCACAAGTGACCATTCTATTCCCAGAGGGTTAATCAAAACAAAATGAAAGACAGATATATCCTATTAAGCTACGAGAGAAAACCAAAATTAAAGGAAGCCCCTTGTCCTCAAATGAAAAGATTTTCAAACTTTGGAGTTTTTTTTTTTTAAACCAAATAAAGCTCATTTCCTAACCTGCTCATCGTATGTTTCTTTGTATCTCTCCAGCCTTTTTACCAAATCCTCATGCTCCTCATCAAAGTCCGCAATCTTTTTGCGGTAGTATTCCAGCAGCTCCCGGGAAGGGTGGAGGAAGGCCAGACGTTCATTGATTGAAGGGAGAGGAGTAGAGCCCCCCTGACTCTGAGGCTGAGAACTAGAATACTTGGATGAGTTGTGGGGGGTTGCCAGCCTAGACATAAATAAACATACATTTTCTGTTACAATCAGAAAGGTCAGTGCAGTGGAAGGGCAATACAGGAGCGTAGTACCAAGAGGACTAGTGTGAATGGAACGGTGTTACAAAGAAAGAGGTACTCATTTGTCTCCAGAGATCTAGGCTTGCAAGGAAAACTCCACAAGGGAGAGAACTCTAACCAGAGATCCTTCCCCAGTAACAGTCAGCCCTTAAACAAGGTCTAGAGGTGCAACCAGGCTCCACCCCTTCTGGTCACACAGGTGAACTGCTTTCACCTGTGCTCTCAGGACTCACTGGGTCCTTTCTCCAGGTGCTCAGTCAGTGGTTCAGGCTGTAACTCAACTGTTACTGCTACATTTTCTAATAGCATGCAAGCTTCAAACTATAAACCATTTCTTAAGCAAAATATTTTTGCTTTTAATTTTCTAAAATGTTAACACGTTAGCTTGTCTGCACTCTAAGAATCATCAGAAAAAAACAGTACTTAAGAGAACCAAAAGTTTCATTCATTAAAAAACAGTTGGCAGACTTAGGGCACAGGAGATGGGGGAAACTTATGGAAAAGGGCAAAGTTGTCAGGGAAGGAAAGTCTCGTGGCTCATATAGGTGAATTTAAAAGAAAGAGAAGGTGGTCAATAAATGAGGGGAAGAGATCAAGGAGGAGAAAGTCTTGTTTTTCAACTACAGGTAACAGCCACTACAAGATAAACAGACAACCCTTGATAGGCTTTATTTGGCATATGCAGAGAAAAACACTATCTGAAGTGGTTTTGATTTCACTGACTTTTCAGTAAAAGTGACAATTTCAGGTTAGTTGATACCCAAGCCATCATAATGTTGGATGCAGGATGAGGAGTCCACGTGTTTTTTTTTCCTAGTGTTAACTGTGGGTAACACCCATAGTTTGTCCATCCTTGACAATGAAATGGAAAAGATAAATTGAATCAAGGATGTGATTACATAAACATATATCCAGCTTTAAGCAGCAATTACTGCATTCAGACATTCAAGCTGCTGCAACAAGTAGTGCAGCACATTTGCACACATAGAGCTGCACGTGCTGTTTAATGCTCAGGAAGAGTTAGTGACTTACACTGAGCTGACAAATACCCTTCAATGCCATGATCTGCAGCAGAATTAAAGCTAAGATCTCCTTAGAAGAGATCTATCCACCTTGATGAGAACTCACTCCAGCAGCCCAAACCAGAGCCAGGACTCTGCTCACAGGTGACACAGGGACCTGCTATGCGCAGCTCAGCAGGGCTGCTTCAGTCACAGCTCAGATGCCCAACATCCACAAAATCCTCACACGTGTCAAAGTCATTAATTCCCGTCGCTCTAACACGCTAATAACTGTCAGCAAAAAGATACTTCCTGCAGGAGCTTTACCCACGTTTAACAACACGCCTGCAGAAACAACAGCCCCCACAGTACCTCCGGCAGCGCCCCTCCAAGCCGCCCGTTGCGCTCATGGCGACCGCCGTTTGCTACCCTCCGCCATTCAAATAGAGGACAGACCCGCCGCCTCTGCCAATCACGAGCAGCCTTCCACGCGCCTCGGGCCGTCTCTACCAATCGGCACTCGCAACACGGACGGCACGCGTCCCGCGCTGGCGGCTCTGGGAGTTGTAGTCTTGGAAGGGAGCACTGCGCGTGCGCGGCGAGCGTTGGGGTTTGCAGGGGTGGGAGGAGCGCGCGGCTCCAGCCGGGGTTGTGGTGTTTGTTTGTGGGGCTGTGGTTTGGGATCCGGAGAAACGACGACAGCCTGCTGCCAGAACTTACTTCGTGAACAGTAGTGGCAAAAGCATGCCGTTCTCCTATGGAAATAATAAACAGAACGATGCACAGGAGTTAGGAACCAGTCACAAGATTCACTTATATATATACAAATAACACCCGAGTATCCAAACGTTTTATTTTGCATCATCTAGGTGCTTTTCATCTTCTTCTTTCCCCCACGTATCTCCCCATACCCAAGCAGCTCTTCTTATCATTGACGCAATGCAGCACTTCCTAATATAGGTACCACGTGTGCTAGAAAATAAACCTAGGCTTACTTCCAAAGCTATGAAGTTCTTTTTCAAACCAATTTTCTTAATAAACTCAGAAGACAGCAAGATGGCGGTGGGTAATTCTCTGGATGAAGGCTAGCACAGGCTGTGCTCCCCACCTCATGTAAAGCAGTTGAATGTTCTGTATGAGAGGTGTAAGTCTCCTCTCATACAGGGAAGTTCCCTACAGGAATGCACCCAGATGGTCTTGAATACCTCCAGAGAAGGAGACTCCAGAACCTCTCTGAGCAGCCTGTTGCAGTGCTCTGTCACTCTCGCAGTAAAGAAATTCCTCCTTGCATTATTATGGCACTTCCTGTGTTCCAGTTTGTGCACCTTGTTCTGTCGCTGCACACCACTGAAAAGAGTTTGGCTCCATCCATTTGATTCCCACACTTCAGATATTTTTATAAACAGTGATGAGATACTCTCTATCTTCTCCAGGCTGGAGGGTCCCAGGTCTCTCAGCCTTTCCTTGTACAAGGGATATATCAGACCACTCATAGTCTTTGTGTCCCTCTTTTAGACTCTTGCTAGATGTTCCCTATCTTTTTTGGACTAAGGAGCCCAGAATTGATGTCATGGTTTTATGATTTTTGGTCATCAGTATTCCACACCATAACATCATGTGATGCATTGGGGGTGGGGTTTGATATCTGCCGAATGTTCGTCTGTCGGAGAAGAACTACATTTCCCCAGGAGACTTTGCGGTCAGCAAGGGGATATAACTCCAAGCAAGGTCACCTGATCCTTCTTCTTCGCCTGCTCTTCGCTGTCTGCGCTTCGCCATCTGCACTTCGCCGTCTGCACTTCAGTCACTCAACTGGACTGCACTTCTCACCCCAGCATTGTGGTGAGGTCTATACAATTCAAACAGACTCTCTCTCTCTCTCTCTCTCATTGTATTTTACTAATACTATATTTAGTAAAATCATTTGTTCCACCTCAGATCAGTGCTGTTGTTTTCAAGTATTTTGGGGTCCCCTGCTTCCCCTTTCCCAGAGGCGCAGATCCACAGATCCCTCCGCCCTGCTGGTCACGGAACTGGGCCGGACCAGCCCATAAACCGTTGACATTTTTGGTGGAGAATGCGGGCAACAGTTGCTTTCTAGCTGTTTAGACTCTCTGCTCTCGGAGAGTTCCGTTGGTAAAGCTTATCTGTTTCACCGCTACTCTCTGAAAACGTGACCTTGAAAACTCCAGGCAGACTGCCAGTATCGTAGGATATTTGTAAACTCTGAGCTTTACTATCTTGCCTCTGCAAAAAAAAAAAAAAAAAAAAGTTTTCTGTAGTGAAACTTACTCTTAAAGGGCTGCACGCTGCTGCCTCTTCTTTCCTAATGCTCAAAACATACTGGGCATTAATTAAGCTTGCCACCTTGCTCTATGGAGCAATCGGCTTATACAATCAAATGAAAACATGGGTGGAAATATGGATCTGGCACGTTCGTACAATGTGGCTTACAATTCCGGAGACAGCTGCCAATTTTACAGGACTGGGATTTTTTAAGGTTTCCAGTCTCACCTTTCAGCCTGTAATGCAGTTTTTGAATGAACACCTAGTCGCATTACTAATCTCCCTGAATGTATTGCTCATTATTTCGCTCAGTATTGGTATTTATTATATTTTGAGGATGTCCTCCCCAAAACCAGAGAATACTGAGTGGCAGGGAGTGTGGAGAGGTCTGGGAAAAACTTTAGACAGATGGAAATCTTCAGTCTCATGGAACTTTACTCCAGAACACCTGAAAGACCCTGAGAGTCTAAACAGCTATTTAAGGCAGGAATGTTGCGGCTTGGGCAGTTCTGAGGAGGCACATATGATTTGGGGCCTGGCTAATGCTTATCTGGCCTTATTCAATACTATCCTGGAGAGAGAGAGAGCTTCTGAAATTGAAAGGGAGAGCCTCAGGGAAACAGTTCAAAATGAGCGAGAGAGTCTCCTGCTCCAGAGGAAAACCCTCCGATCTCAGAGAGATGCCCTCCGAATGGAAATACTCCCTGCAATCCAAACTCAACAATCTTCAATCTCAACAACACACCCTCCAAGCTGAACTGGAGGATGAGAGCATTGGAACCGACCAACCTGATCAACCACAAGAGGCACCACAATCGATGTCAGTTGCCCCTGTAAGAGGATGGAAAACAAAGCGAATCTCGAGTCAGTTAGAAGAGAAGACAGAGGAGGAAAGAGGTCCAGAGGAGTGGCTCCAAGGTCCAAGAGAAGCACCTCTGAGTCCAGGGGAGGGGCCCTCAGTAAGACCACGGTCACCAACACCTACGAGGGCAAGAAGTCCTGGAAGAGCAAGAGGTGAGCAAGGTATTGTTACCTTTGTGGATCGATCTCTGAAAATGAATGAAATTCGAAGTCTGAGAAAAGACTTCTCACGCCACCCAAATGAGCCTATTGCTACTTGGTTACTTCGATGCTGGGACAATGGGGCCAACAGTGTGTGGCTAGATAGTAGAGAAGCTCGCCAACTGGGTGGCATTGCTAGGGACTCAGCCATTGACAGAGGTATTAGTACATGCCAGAACCAGGCCTTCACCCTCTGGAAGAGGATGTTGTTAGCTGTAAGAGAAAGATACCCCTTCAAAGACGATCTGATGCCCGAGAAGAAGAAATGGGCTGATTTGGAAGAAGGCATCCGTTATTTGAGAGAATATGCTGTGGTGGAAACGCTACATAGCCCCGATTTCATTCCTGATGAGCCAAACCAAGAGCATGATCCTGAGAGAGCCAGGTGTACACCAAATACGTGGCGTACATTCACAAAGACTGCACCAGAAAGGTACGCCAGTACATTTGCAGCTATGTATGGCAGAGGGGAAAGAAGACCCCTTATAAATGAGTTGGTTAATAAGCTTCAAGACTTTGAGTTACATTTAAGCCCTCTACGAGCTTGTGTTTCAGCCATTGAAAAAGTAGCTGAAAAGCTGGAGAGAATGGAGAACAAACAAGAAGATATAATAGATAAACTATCAATTATGCCTGATGCCGATGAATACATGGTGGTAACAGATACATCCAATGAGGAACAGAATTCCCAAAACACCCTACTTGAGGGGCTAGCCAACTTGATTTCCTCCCAGTCAGTGTCATCCAACATCTCAGCTATCAAAAGAAGACGTCCTCCTGCTCGAACAAGTGACAACAGTAAGACCACGTCACGTTTTGCCTTGTGGCATTACCTACGCGACCATGGAGAAGATATGAAGAAGTGGCATAAGCAACCTACTCCTGCCCTTCAAGCAAGGGTAAAAGAGTTACAAGACAAATCAACCACCAAGGTGAATTTCTCCAGAAAGGTGATTGCTCCAGTTGCTGCAGACGACAGAGGTAACAAATAGAGGGGGCCCTGCCCCCAGCCAGGGGGGGGAAAGGGATAATAGAGTTTATTGGACTGTGTGGATTAGATGGCCTGGTACATCAGAACCACAGAAATATAAGGCCCTGGTGGATACTGGTGCACAGTGCACTCTAATGCCCTCGAGTCACCAAGGGACAAAATCAATTTATATTCATGGGGTGACAGGAGGTTCCCAAGAACTGACTATGTTGGAGGCCGAAATCAGCCTCACTGGTAAAGACTGGCAAAAGCACCCTATTGTGACTGGCCCAGGGGCTCCATGTATACTTGGTATCGATTACCTCAGAAGGGGATATTTTAAGGATCCCAAAGGGTATCGATGGGCCTTTGGAATAGCTGCTGTAGACACAGAAGGTCTTAAGCAGTTATCTGTTTTGCCTGGCCTATCAGAAGATCCGTCTGTTGTGGGGTTGCTACGAGTGGAAGAGCAACAGGTACCGATAGCTACAAAAACGGTACACAGACGGCAGTATCGCACCAACAGGGATTCCTTGCTCCCCATTCAGAAGTTAATTCGTCAATTAGAGAATCAGGGAGTGATCAACAAAACTCACTCGCCCTTTAACAGCCCCATATGGCCAGTGCGTAAAGCCAGTGGAGAATGGAAGCTGACGGTGGACTACCGTGGCCTGAATGAAGTCACACCCTCATTGAGTGCTGCTGTGCCGGATATGTTAGAACTCCAATACGAACTGGAGTCAAAAGCAGCTAAGTGGTATGCCACCATCGACATTGCTAACGCCTTTTTCTCCATTCCTTTGGCCAAAGAATGTAGGCCACAGTTCGCTTTCACATGGAGGGGCATTCAGTATACCTGGAACCGTTTGCCCCAGGGGTGGAAACATAGTCCAACTATTTGTCATGGGTTGATCCAAGCTGCACTGGAACAGGAAGGTGCTCCTGAGCACTTACAGTACATTGATGACATCATTGTGTGGGGCAACACAGCAAAGGAAGTTTTTGAGAAAGGAGAGCATCTCTCATTGTATTTTACTAATACTGTATTTAGTAAAATCATTTGTTCCACCTCAGATCAGTGCTGTTGTTTTCAAGTATTTTGGGGTCCCCTGCTTCCCCTTTCCCAGAGGCGTGGATCCGCAGATCCCTCCGCCCTGCTGGTCACGGAACTGGGCCGGACCAGCCCATAAACCGTTGACAATTGAACACAATACTTTGGATGTGACCCCACCAGGGCAGAGTAGAAGGGAGGATCACCTTCCTCGACCTGCTGGCCATGCCCTTTTTAATTCATCCCTTGATACCACTGGCCTTCTGGGCCACAAAGGTACTCTGCTGCCTCATGGTCAATCCGTTGTCCACCAGGACACTCAGGTCCTCCTCCACAGTGCTCCTCTATCAGCAGCTCAGCCCCTAACCTGTACTGGTGCATGCAGTTATTAACACCCCAGGTGCAAGACTCTTCACCTACACTTGTAGAACCTCATCAGGTTGCTCTCTACCCAACTTTCCGGCCTTTCCAGGTCTTGTTGAATAACAGCACAGCGTTCTGCTTTGTCAGCCACTCTTCTCAGCTTTGTATCATTAGCAAACTTGTGGAGGCTGGACTCCATTTCTTCTTCCAGATCACGGACGAAGATATAAAAAACAAGCTTTTCCTAAATCTTCCCAGACTCTTCCTATCAGTACCTGCTGAAACCTGCTCACCAAAACACAGAAATGAACTTTGAACAGCCTGGAAGGAAAACAATGGGCTGTTCCTACAATGAAAGTTTGGCATGGGTTAGGAGCCTTTTAGCATGCAGTTTTTTTCCACATAGTATTCCTGGCTGAGTCACTGCTTATCTTGGAAATGGAGTATGTTGGCAATTCAGCTGTTGGGAACAGTCTCCATGCAAAAATAACCTGGTACTGCTCTTCAGAGAGGCACTATGAGAAAAAAAATAAATTGCCAGGGTTACGTAGAAACACAATTTCTAGCGGCTGGTGGGCTGACATCTGCACCCCACATGCTCTTAGTCATAAAAATATCCATCATCCACGTCCAGAGTCCCCTGCAGAAACGTAGTGAGACATTGCCACAGCACAATAACCACCGGTAGGCTCATTCCGTGTTTCACAAGATTGGTTTGTTCTTACAAATTTTGTCAAAATTGACTGTTTGCTTCCAAGCCATTTCTTTCCTGTCTGTAAAATGGGGGCACCACCTCCTCAGTCTAGCAGGGAAACGCTGCTAATGGAAGGGCGTTCATTTGTCTGACGCAGATGTGGTGAGCCTGGAGGGGGCAGGAGGAAATGACTTCCTCTGGGGCTGAAACGGTGACTGAGTGTTAAACAACGAGAATAAGCAGAGAGTTCCCTTTCAAAGAGCGTGTTGTAATGGCTACGGACAAAAACGAACACGCGAGTCCCAAAGTGGGCACAGCACAGAGCCACCAAAGGGAAAGGGGTCCGCCCCTCCCCCTCCCGAGGGCCCAACGGCCGCGAGGGTCCGGGCCTTCAAGGGGGCGGGGCTCCCAGCCTTCCTCCTGACGTCCGGCTCAGACAATGGGCGAAACGGCCCTTCAGCACCGGAAGTGAATGGTCCCAGTATCGTCGCACATTCCTCCGCGCCGGAAGTGAAGGCGGCCCCCTTCCCCCTTCGACCCCAGTTCCCCTCCTCCGGCCGCCCCTCGGCGCCACGCCGCACGATTCCTCTAGAAGTGCCGGGCGGAGCGCTTTTCTTCTCGGTTCCTCCGGAGCGGCGTCCCCTCGAGCGGGCGGGGACGGCGGGCGGCCGTTCTCACGGCGCTGGCGGCCGCCTGGGGATCAGTGCGGCGGAGGGATTATTTTTCGGCTCGGAAGACAACAAACTGCGCCCGCTTCCGGGGGGAGGGCTGAAAGCGACCGCGTAACTTCCGGACGAGCTGGAACGCGAGCCAGAGGGGCTCGGCGCGGGGGGAGGTAGCCGCGGGGGACGGGGCGACGACACCCGGCAGGAGCCGCCCCGCGTGCCAGCGGGCCGCGCCGCCCTCCCCCGCCCCGCCCCGGCCTGCCCTGTCCGGCCCTGCCCTGCCTCTGCCTCGCTCCGGCCGCCGGAGGATGCGCCTCGGCTGCCGGCCCTGCCCCGCCGGCCGCCCCTGAGGGCCGCCCCTCTGTGCCCTGTGCTCTCGGTGCGCTCCCCGCCCCCCCCCTCTCGCGCCCCGCTGCCGGCAGCGCCTTCCCCCGCTTCGGCCATGGCGGGGGGCGGCGGGTCGCGCTACGCGGCCGAGTTCGTGCCCCCGCCCGAGTGCCCCGTATTTGAGCCCAGCTGGGAGGAGTTCAGCGACCCGCTCGGTTTCATCGGTCGCATCCGCGGCTTGGCCGAGAAAACCGGCATCTGCAAGATCCGGCCCCCCAAGGTACCGCCCGCCTGGCGCGGGGGCAGGGCGGGATGCGGTCGCAGCCGGGGCCCGGGGAAGCCGGCGGCTCTGGGGCGCGGCGGGTGGCTGGAGCTGACGGGCTCTGTCCCTGGGCGGCCCCCGGGGGTCGGGAGCCCCTTCCTTCGCTCCTCGAGTGTCTCCGGCCGAGTTTGCGTTACTCGCTGCGGTTGGGACCCCCCCGTGCCCCGGTTGCTGGGGTTCCGTTTGTCCCCTTCCTTAAGCTACGCCAATGACGCAGAGACCCTGTGCGGCGGTCCTTGAGTTTTGAAGTGGTTTTGGAGCGGGTGAGAAGTCTGTAGGCACGGCCAGGGCCCGAGCTTGACGCTCTTCTTGGTGTAATAACCAACAAGCGATGTGTTGGAAAGCTGCAGTGCCGTTGTAGCTGAAAGTAGGCATTTGCACTGCAAAGAGGGGGAGGAGGAAGGACGTGCCTTGTAAAGGGGCCATTGTTTGTAAACAGCCTTCAGACTGTTGGTGGAAGTGCGGCCAGTCCGGTTGTGCCCAGGAGTTAAGTGTTTGTGTTAGCATATTAGAAGGTTGGAGCTCAACACCCCTTTCTGCACCAGGCCATTGGAGGTGTTTTATGATGCCTAGCTCTGTGCCTATTCAGACAAGAACATCATGTGGTGTAGGAGCTCAGAGCCTCCTTCATAATTAAGTACGAGCAAACCTATAAAATAGGAGAGTGAAAAATAGCAAAGGAGAGAGAAAAAGAGCATGAAAACAAGGAGCAAGAGTAGCCTGGATATGGTGACTGCCAATTAGATTCTGTGATCCTTCCTTTCCTGACCCACAGGGTTGCTGAAATCTTTTCAGGTGGTTTAATGTCATGGTGAAATCTTGACATCCAAGAGGCTGCCTTTTCTAAAATAAGCAGAATGGCTTAGGTTGGGGGAGAGGTTGCAAGAAACCGATCCAGATCTGATTCTGATTGAGAGCAACTAGAACTTTCCTAGCCACTGAAGGCTGCAGTGTTTCTCTGTGATTGTTTGGCCATTGGGTGTTGCAGGGCCTTGCCGGATGTGAGCATCAGGTTGGTTTGCGATCTGCAAAAAAAAAGGACTGAATGAGACACCTGGTGCTAACCTTGCTGATTCGCAATCCTTTCCCATTATTAGAATCTGTAAATATTTTACAGTTGTGTTTCGGGCCTTCAGATGCTGCAGCCATTCATACAACAAATGTGTCACTTTTTTTTGTCCTTTTGTAATGTGTCCTTATTCTTTTGTATTTACTGCCTGGTAGACTACCTACTGTATTTTGAAAATTTCTTAGGAGGTACTAAAAAGCTGATCTGCGCTTGTTTTGATGTCATAATGTGGTTTAGAGAGAGGAGATGGATCTGGGAGGCATGTGTGATTAGGTCTGTGTGACTGAACCAAGTTCTGACTGTTCAGAAAGTCATTATTTAGGACAGCATTTCTGTTGAAGTGTCGGACTCCCGACTGCTGTTATTATCTTTATTGAAATGTGGATGTAGGCGAACGTGGAAAAGTTACGTGCATAATATTGTACGTTATTTGGTGTTTATCACTGTTGATAGTGACAGTTTTGCAATGCGCAGGAAATACAGAACTTAACGCCTTTGAATAAACGCCAAAAGGCATCACGATCTCTTTCTCAAGTGAGAGCCCAGTGTGAGATGGGGCATGCTGAAATGCATCAAGCCTTATTTTCTTGCTTATTTCTAACTTTGTGAAAACTTCTTTCATCTGATTGAAGTGTGAGAACATTTCAGAAGCGTGATAATAGCTTAAAACTGGAAAATATTACAAATCCTGCTGAAACTCATTTACTAGGGGGAACGACCAAGTTACTAAGGCCTTTTGTGCGTTTTGTAGTGAAGTTTCTTGAAACACTGAAATGTCTTTCTGTTTCTCCTTAGGATTGGCAGCCTCCATTTGCCTGTGAAGTACAGAGTTTTCGTTTCACTCCACGAATTCAGCGCCTGAATGAACTGGAGGTGAGCCTTTCCACTGTTGATACAACTTTGTGTTTACACTGAAAGCTGTGGGTCTCCTTGCTTGAAATTTACATCTTGTCAGGTTTCTGTGTGGGGAGACTTTAGAAACCTGTAGACCGCATCGGTGTTTATACTTGGCAGTGGCAGACTCCATAGAAAATAACTCTCAGTGGCTTTGAGAAAAGTCTGGTTTTATTTTATTACCCCAAATAACCACAAGAGTCTTTCACGTTCAACTGGAAATGTCTCAAATGAATGCCAAATGCCATGTTGCATAGTAAGAGCAGACAGTGTCTGGCCTTCAGAGCTCTGCAGGCCATGATTTATTTATTTTTCTTAAAATATTTAGTGCTGTTCTGGAGCCTCTGGTTACCTTATAGTCAGTTATCCCAATAATGCCTCTTAAGCATTAAAATGACGTTGCTTTGTATTTTATGAGACTAGTTATGGTTGGCTAATTTTATGTTTCAAAAATGTAGGGGAGATTTCTTGAAAACAATGCGAGTAATATTCTGTCCTGGCTTTTCCTTTTCCCTACAGCATTTCTCAAAGCCTTGCACTGTTCCTATACCAAAATGTCATACATCGTTTGACTTTATAAATGGGTGCCCTTATGGAAAGTGATTTGAGTACTCCAAAAATACTCAAGGGAAGAGCTCCTTTTGCATGGTTAATGCATATAGAAAAGCTGTTTATAACCCTGCTGTTTTCCCCTGCAGATTTTATTAATTGCTGTTGTGTTTCTCCTTGGAATTCTGACTTTTGTGAACATTTTAGTCTGAAAATGTGAAATTTTTAGGTAAAAGTTTTGGCTTATGGGATTTCAGATATGGAGAGCAGAAGCATATACAATTTTATGTTTATAAACATCTTTCTTTTTACTAAATATTCTTTTTTTTATCTGAGAAATACCTTGCATGATGAGTTGTGCTTTGAAAATATAAACACTATAAAGCTTGTCATGTTTTTCGTCAGGTCTGAAATGTATTGTCAGAATTTTTGGGGGATGTCTGCATTTGTGTTCTCTTATTGATTGCAGGCAATGACAAGAGTGAAGCTTGACTTCTTGGACCAGTTAGCAAAATTTTGGGAACTTCAGGGATCCAATTTAAAAATTCCTGTGGTGGAGAGAAAAATACTGGATCTCTATGGTCTGAGCAAGGTGAGTAAGCAAATATGGCAGTGCTTGGTCAGGTAGAGACTTCATTTTTCATTCAAGCTTGAGAAGCCAAGCAACAGGGAGGGCTTGTTTTACAGCATCAGTCTCATTAAAATGGAGATGAAATGAAAATGGGGAAAAAATCAGAGTAGGAAAAAAAACTTTCAAATTGCGAGGTTGTGTTAGATGTTTCTGTCACAGTTACTTCAGCTGGCTTTAGTTGAGTCATATCCAGCACACATTAGTTGCTTGAACATCCTGATGTTAGCTGTTTGAATTCAAGTTGTCCTCTTTTATGTACGGCAGAGCTGTAGGAGTTGGGATATTCTTTGAGAAGGTAGTGGCATACTTGCATGCATTTCAGCTCCTCACCTAGCAATTCTGTAATAAATTGCAGTAATTGCTCCCTTCTGTCTCCCAGCACAGATTTTCCATGTGACGTAAACATGCATCTTTGGGACTTTATCCTGTCAACTTCTAGAATAATTATTTTAATCTGTTTCCAGTACAGGCTGTGCTTAGGGCTAGCTAAAATTTTATGCTGCTCTAGGAATCTCTGATGCGTTGTTTTTTCACGTTTTCATGCAAATAAAAATTTCTCGGGTTTGCCACCGGCAGAATGCACGTAGTTATAAACTTGTCTGCTAAAGAAAGGCCGTTAATATGAATAGGTAGATTTGTTTGGCAAGGTGACAAATTGAGATATGGTAGCACTAACATCTTCAAGCATTTGTTTCCATTCCCCTATCAAGATTTCTTTCTCTTAAATCTTAACGTTTTTACTTACCTTCTCTTAAAGATGAAGTCTATTCAGAAGTCATAGTTCTTTCAACTGAAGTTGCTGCTAGCATGCAAACAAGAGGCGATAATGTCTTCCAGTGTTTATTTTTGTGTGTACTGTGCTTTACTTGGCTTCAAAAAAACATCATACTGGTTCTGGAAATGTCTGGGTCACTGTTATGGGCTAGAATGTTTTAGTATGTTCCAGATATGGAAATGTAGGCTGATTTTGTTAACTTATTCACTTCTCTAGCCACAGTTCATATAAAGATAACTTCAGCAATCACATCTTCATGGGCATGTAAAAAATAAATTGAAGTTTAGGAATAGCTTTGTTTAAACTGATTTTATCTTTGCTGTAAGTATGAGAAAAGTAACGACCAAGAATATCATTGTATTATGAGTGCAACTCTCTCTAATAATGAAAAGAAACAGAATTAACTAATATATTTGTCACTGTCAGACATTTAAGCTTACTGCAGCCTGAGAAATAAATTATAAGTTTCACTCCAGTAACAGTTGTTTTTTTTTTTCCTTTGAGGTTTTCAACTGTCTATGAAATGTTAAACATGAAATTTGATCATTGTACATAAGGACATGAAATGCAAAACCATGATGTAGAAGAATGGTATTAGTTGTATAATAACATGAATTAAATTACAATCCATTTGGGTTTTAAACTACTTGGTAGTGAAAGCATATGAAGGGAGTGGAGGCAGTGAAAATGTGGCCAGTGTTTCAGATCAAGCAAATAGTCATTTTTCTTTCTATTTTCTTGCATGTAACAGTGACAGTATGTAAACTGCTAGATTTAAAACAATTGAATTCAGGTGTAAAAAGTGAATGAGTTAAGTGGAAGGTTAATTCAGTTTCCTTTGTACAGTAGTCTCTCTGCTGTTTGGGGTTTTCTGAGAGTTTTTGTAACTCTAAAGTCCGTCACTCCCTTTTATGTGGGGTCTGTTAGAATTGGCTTTGATGCTGGCCAGACTTGTGTTTTGCATCAGAGTGTGAGTCTGGTGAGAGTTAACTTTTCCGTTTGCTCTGATGGTGGGTTTGTATTCTTTCCAGCTTGTCAGAAATCTTAACTGTTGAGTTCCTCCTGTCTAGAACAGTATGCAGATTGTGTTTACTAGGGAAGTTGTAATAATAAATATAATAAGTAGGGAGGTTAATTGTGTAATTATAGTGCTAGTCCTTCAGGAAACAAAAAGCAAACTCAGGTTTCTGCCATTCTTTAGTAGAACCTTTTAGGATTTGATTCCTGTGGTTGATTTATAATTTATGTGAGGTGGTGAGAGCAGTTCAAAGCCCTTAACTTTTTGTGTGTGTGTGTGTGTGTTTCAGATTGTTGCTGGCAAAGGAGGCTTTGAGGTAGTCACTAAAGAGAAGAAATGGTCTAAAGTGGCAAGTCGGCTTGGCTACCTGCCAGGAAAAGGCACAGGATCGTTACTGAAGTCTCATTACGAACGGATCTTATACCCCTATGAGCTTTTCCAATCTGGGGTCAGCCTAATGGTGAGATGCTTCTCTTTCAGGATATAAGCATGGGGTCCAAACTGCACGTGGCTGCTTGTTGCTGCTTGCAAAAGCAGAACTTAGATTCTGTGCTTTTAGAAGTTGCAGCTATGTAGACAAACGTATACCCACCCTAATACTTACAATACCGTCAATACTTGATAGGATAGTAGCAGAAGTTGTAATGTGACCTTGTGTCATAATTTTTTCTCAGCAATTTCTTTGTAAGACCAAGACCAGCCCTATTAAGGAAAACACCACGAGAAAAGGACACCTTCCACTTGATCAGGTTGCCTGAAGCTCCATCCAGCACTTCCAGAGATGGGGCATTCCCAGCTTCTCAAGGAAGCCTGTTCTAGTGCTTCACCACCCTTGTTGTGAAGAAATTCTTCCTTTTATTTAAATCTAGCCTTTTTTTCTTGTTTTGAAACCATTGTCCCTTGTCTTCTCACTAAATTCCATGATAAAATCTGCTTATCTTTCTTGTAGGTTCCCTTTAAGTAAGGCTAAACAACTCCACCGCCCAGGATGGCTGGATTAATCAACCCCTTGTCCAAATTGCATATGTAACAGTGCTGTGTGACTTCAGTCATTGGCTTATTTCTTAGTAAAAAGAGTGTTTTACAGGACATAGAATGATCAGCACTTCCTGATCAGTCAACACGATGTTCTGTGCTTTTATCTTCTAGGGCATCCAGAAGCCTAACTTGGACCTTAAGGAAAAAGTGGAGGCTGAGGACCTCAGCTCAGATGCCCAGACTTCACCAAAGCAAGGTTCGAGAATGAACGTCGTGCTGAAGAGAACCAGACGTGTCAAGTCCCAGGTACCCCTATTTGGTTATTGAGGGAACCATTGTTCCTTGTACCAGCAAAGCAATACTGGGAATGCAACAGTCTTTGGTTGTGGAAGACTCCTCAAAAGCACCACAAGAAAGAAATCTTGACTTAAATAAAATGTGGAGAAAGATGTCTCTCTGAGACTTTGCTTGTGGCAGATGTGCTGTTAAAAACTTCTAAATGCTGCTTTTTCTTTTTTTACACTTAGCCTGTGTACTTTGATAGAGAATATAACTGCTGGCCGTTTGGTGGAGTGTAAGTGAAAGGTGGATTTACCTTTAGTACAAATTCTTATTGCTTCATGTCATTCTATATTTGCTTTAAGCACTGTGAAGCAAAATGAGGTTAAAATTCTGTTGTTTTTTTTTTTAATACATTTTGCTTGTTGGCTGAGTTTGTAAAGAACACTTAATCTCCTCTTTGCCTCTGATGTCATGACTGATTCAGACTAAATTGTCCCTTTTGATCTGTTCTCTTTACTAACAGAAGCTGACTTGGTATTATTTATTGCAGCCACATAGCAATGCATCAATCACACGAGCAGTCCCTGGCTTTCCAATTGTGGTGTTAATGAGGTGTCCAAAAAATACCCAAAACACCTAAGAGTGCTGCAGTTCCTGCAGTAGTCATTCATCGTGTGGAATTCTGCTTTGAACCAGTCTTGAGAGACAGTGCCAGCGTGACCTCTTTCCTCCTGCAAGGTGTAGAGGTGTCACTGTGTTATTAAGATCCTTAGAATTTTTTTCGGATGCTTCTTTTTTTAGAGTAACTCTTCTCATTGGAAGAGTCACTCTGTGGTACTTCTGACACAACATAGCTGCTTAATTTCATCTAAAGGTGCTGCATTTTCTAAATGAGAGAGGCGATTTCACATGAATGATCTGCAAAAAGTCAATGCATATGTATTTAAATACCTTCTAGAAGACCTACACTCACATTATTTTTTAAGCAATTTAGTTATTAAAATAGCTGAACTGAATTCTTCAATAAAGGAAGAAGTCAGCCTACTCACGTAGCCAGAGAAGTATTTCTAGGCTGTGTTGGAAGCTATGTATAAATCTGTAACTGTGTTTAGAAATAGAAATTTATCCTCAGGATCCCCAAACTGCAGAAGTAAAAGATCTGGAGAATGCTGAGAAATTGTCCCAGATTTCAGTACTTTGTTATTATAGACAGGACTCTGCTTATTGTTTGAAGTACACATCTGGACTTGTACCAGAAAATTAGGTGCTCTTTAGAACACAGGTAATAGGCAAATAATGTTAAAAAAACAAAACAAAACCAAAACAAAACCTCAACCTACTGAATAAATGTCATTCTGCTGTAGCTGCTGTATCTCAGTGATTGTGTTGTTTGCTGAGTTGTCCAATGCCTGGTTAGTGAGCATAGCTAATTACACTGAACGCTGCATCTCAGGAGATTTTTTCCAGAGTTAAATGCATTTTTCCAAAATGATCCTCATCTTATTTCTGCACCTGAGAATGGGAGATACATAAGAAATGATGGAGGTGATAACTGGAGATTACTGAAGTAAGCCCAGATCCTCAGAAGAAGCTGACAGATTTTAGAAAAGCGAATGTTTTAATTTTTAAAGTTAAAAGAGAAGTGAAGGAAAATAAGGAAAGAGAATTGTCCTTTGTGAAATAAGGACCTCATTTTTTTCCAAGAAGGAGAATAGTTTGGTTATGAGATATTCTCCTTAAAAAAAAAAAAAAGATTAATTTTCTATTCCTTTCTTACAAAGAAAACTCTGAAATAGGGAGAGTGGAGGAGGGTAACTGAAGTACTTGTGGGCAACAATAACAAAAAAAGAAATAGAATGAATTTAGGTTACAGAAAGAGATAATCTTTGAAGTTGGGTTTAAATCTTTGTTGGGAAAAGAGAGAATGTCTTCGCAAATTATCTTTTAGGATGTATTTTAACTGACAAGGGAATTTATCTAATGAGGTTACATCCTAACAGTTTCTCATAAAGTAATGCAGTGCTGGAAGAAAACTATAACAAAGTGCTGTCTTTTCAAAGGAGATCAATTTGGTTAAATAAAAAGCGTATTAATGTCTAGATAAGTTTCTAAAAAACTGAAAAGAATTCTGGGTAATGTCTGCTTTCAGTATTCTGTTACAAACATGAATGGTTTTGGAATAGCAATTCACAAAATAAAGTTCTATTTTTTAACTTGGAAAAAACAAAAAAAAAGGCAATAATTCTGTGAAACGATAGAACTCTGGGGGATGCTGATGTGCCCATTGCACAGAAATACTTGAACTCCTGATTGTAACTGCTCTCATCATATCATAGAATCATAGACTGACTTAAGCTGGAAAGGACCTTAAAGCCTATCCAGTTCCAACCCTGTGCAGTGGGCAGGGCTGCCACCCAACAGCTCAGCTGCCCAAGGCCCCATCCAACTGGCCAACAGTGCCTCCAAAGATGTGAGCTGCTTATAAATGATTTTCCCTTACAAAAGGAAAGCCTTTGAGTTGGACTTTCTGTTGAGAAGGTAAAAAAAACCAAAGATCTTCCTACATCTTCCAGGAAGAAGAATAGAATTTAAGTATAATCAAGTTTGGTTTTGCTTTTTTTGTTATATAAGTAATGAAACAAAAATAAGAATGTGGAGTTCTGTACTATTAGCTGTGGAAAAGATGGCAAGGAATGCTTTCACAATTTTTTGAGTTGGGTGTTTATGTGGTGTTTTGAAGCTTTCCCCAGAGAATCTCACTGAGGCTTCTGAATGATTTTCTTTCACAACTTAAACCATCAGATAGCCTTGCAGTATTTGTAAATTTTATACAGAAAGCTGATTTTTTTTTTTAATACATTCCTCTTTCAACCTGGTTTGGTTGTTGTTTTTTCCGGAGTATGAATACATTATATCCATTTTGCTTTTGTTAAATCCAAGTAAATACGAGCAGTGGAGTTATGAAAGCATATTTAGGGAATGCATTTTTAAACAAAGCTGTAAAATCAAAGAGAGGTTGTTGCATGTTTGTTATTTAATTCAGTAAATATGATAATAATACTTGAAAAATAGTTTGACTGAGGAAAATTGGTTCAGATCACAATAGCAGGAGGGAAATCGTGGAGGTCGTTAATAAATGTTACTGAGGTAATGGAAAATTGCCCCGTGGAAATGTAATGTGGGTTGATTCTGTCAACTTCTGTTAGTTGAGAAAATGGAAAAACTTTTAATGAGTTTCAGATGGAAATGGAATGACTCTGAAGTCTCCAGGTTGTGAGCTTTCCTGTTCGGTGAAAATGTGATGGTGATCCTCTGTGGCTTGTTAGCCAAGAAGGGAAGAGTTTAGGGGGGAAAAAAATCACCAGTTGGGATGTAATTTCATACTGAACTTATACAATTAGTAACATGTCTAAACTGAAATTAATAACATCGTGGAATTCATAAATATTTGAAATTAGTTATCAACATGAATAGCTTTGCAAAGATGCAGTTTAGGATGCTGTACACAACTCAGTGAGAGCAGGGACTCTATCACTAAGAAATTCATGAGGAGTAATAATAACTAGGAGATTAGGTCTTTTAGAGTGTTCTTCTGGCAAGAAGAAAACCAAGCGATTTAGGCTGAATAAATGGAAATAATCAGCTTTTAGCTTTGTTAGATGTGCTTTTGAATATCCTATTTTTGAACACTTTTTAGGAAAAGTTTTTTTTGTGGTGTTCTGGAGGGAATTTATATCATCCCTTATTTATCAGGGCATAATTCTGTGGATAACAGATCAAATATCCTCAGTAATTATGTGAAGGTAACCATTTCAGAATTAGATACCTGCCTTCTAAATTGATGTACTTGCTGAGGTCTGAACTGAACTCAGTGAGTTTCAGGAGGAAGTCTGAATGGTGGAAATACAGTGGCTTTGTGTACCAGTGTTAGAAAGGGTTTTCAGTGTGTAAGAAGGCAACGTAAAATACAAAAGATGGTTGCATTGAAGCTCTGAAAAAACAAATGTGGAGGTTCTTTTTGCTGTTAGGTTAGCAGCTACAATATGGGGAAACAAGATAGGTCAGTAATGGGAAATGGGAAGAATACTTGAAATAAAATGCTTTGGCAAACAGCTGAACACTGCAGAGCTGTGGAGATGTCACCTAATCAAATGGGTCTTCCATTCTGTGATTTTTGAGGTTGCAGGGGCACAAACAATAGCTGTAATCTCAGAGTTGCACTCATAACATGTCATCATAAATAAATCTGGGAAATAGTTTCAAATTCATTGGTGTCAATTTGTGTCTACTCAAGAAAGTGTATGTGTTAACTTCCAAGCACCTCATGCTGTCATGACAGAGGAGAATACTACTGTGACAATCTTCTTGTTTTAAGAAACATTAATCCTAGATTTTGCTGCATAGATAATTTGCTGTAGTTAATATGTGCTACTAAGTACTTATTTGTCTTTCATTCCATTTGCTTTTGATTGTTGGCTCTAGGAAACGAGAATCATGTCTTTTCCCACCTGTTTCCTTTCTTTTGATGAGCTGATGTTGGGTTTTATGGGAGAGTGAAATGTAAATAAATGATGATGAGAGTTGGAGCAGAAGTATTGTTTGTGCTGATCTGGCCTTCTTTTTATTCTTAGGTGGAGGCAGGAGAAATGAGTAGAAATACTGAACTAAAGAAGCTTCAGATCTTTGGAGCTGGACCCAAGATGATGGGTCTGTCATTGGGAGCTAAGGATAAAGAGGGTAATTAAATCTTGTGTTCATTGCTTTGTAAAGTAACAAGGCTATTAAATCTTTCTGCATGTTTCTAGAGGCAACATTAAAAAGGAAGTAAAGTATTATAATTGGAAATAAAAAGTAAATGTTTTAGGCTTTAATTCATGAGAGATTTTTCAGGGTGCTTCATGTAATTTGGCATAGGTTCAATTTTTTTATGTACTGTATTGTAACCATAAGTTATGCAGCTGTTACATGAACTGTGTAGCTGGAAGGTAAAACAGGACTCCTTTTTTTTTTTTTAACAATTCTGAAGCTGTTCCTACTAGCTGAGTGAGCTAATTCTCTGTTCTTTGAGGCAATTGTGGTGACCTGTGAGGATGCATGAAATATATTTTCCTAATTCCTGTTTATTTTAGAATGATTGGCTACAGCAAGATGTTTTACCTTTTGCTGGGTGGCCCTGTAGTTTCAGATGTTAAAGACAGGTTACCAAACTGGACCTCTTTGTTGTTTTGCAAGTTGCATGTATCTTTGTGTCTTTGTGTGTTATTAATAACACTTAACTTTATTTTCCTTAAAGATGAGGTGACACGAAGACGCAAGGGAAACAGATCAGAAGCATTTGGAATGCAGATGAGGCAGCGCAAAGGAACTCTTTCTGTCAACTTTGTAAGTTTGATTATCTTGCTATGGTTTCTGATAAGAAATTCATTGATTTACTAAGGTGTTTTTTTTTTTTCCCAAAACAAAGAAGGGTGAACAGTGTTTTATAAAATAATGAGTAGTTTTTAATTCAGGCAGGAAGCATGTTATAGTGTGAAGGTACTTGATTATAGGTTTAAATACTTGCTTTGCCACGTACTTCTTGCATGTCTCCAGTAGCTTGCTTTCTATTTGAGCTCCTCTTTGTGGTGTAGTAGTGCTACATTTCTTCCTTTAAATATATGTGATATGCTCCAGTATTTCAACATTTTGATTATAGCAGTATCAGCTTTCATCTTCATCCTCACTGTTCTGAGTTTAAACTAGTCATTGTATCATAAAATTGAGTTGGAAGGAACCCTTAAAGGTCTTCTGGTCCTGCCCCACTGCAATGAACAGGGTCATCTACAGGTAGATCAGGTTGCTCAAAGCCCCATCCAGCCTGACCTTAAGCGTCTCCAGGGACAGAACACCTGCCACATTTCTGGGTAACCTGTGCCAGTGTCTCACCACCATTATTTTGAAAATATTGTTCCTTATATTCAAGCTAAACTTCCCTCTTTCAGTTTGAAACCCATTCCCCTTGTTTTGTCACCACAAACCCTGCTGAAAAGTTTGTCCCCTTCCTTCTTACTTACAGCCCCCCTTTAGATACTGAAAAGCTGCTATCAGGTCTCCCCAGTGCCTTCTCTTATCCAGGCTGAACAGACCCAGCTCTCAGCCTGTCCTTGTAGGTGAGGTGTTCCACCCGTGGGATAATTTTTGTGGCCTTCCTCTGTATGCACTCCAACAGGTCCACATCTCTACAGATGTGGAGTCCATGCACATCTGGATGCAGTACTCCAGGTGAGGTCTCACCATTGCAGAATAGAGGGACAGGATCACCTCCCTCGCCCTGCTGGCCACATTTCTTTTGATGCAGCCCAGGATATGGTTGGCTTTCTGGGCTCTGAGGGCACATTGCTGGCTCATGCCCAGCTTGCTATCCACCAGTACCCCCAGGTTCTTTTTTGCAGGGCTGTGCTCCATCCTTGCAGCCCCCAGCTTTTAGTGATAGTGGGGGCTGCCACAACTCAGGTGCAGACCTTGCAGTTGGATTTGTTGAACCTCACGAGGTTCACCTGGGACCATGTAAGTCCATGCAAAAGGAAATGAAGAGCAACTCTAAGGGGAGAAGTGAAATGTTTAGTGTTCTGATGTTTGACCACATAGAAGCAGCATGTCATTGTCACAGGCTGTGAAAAAGCGAGAACTTTTCACTTTTGAAGTGTCATAATTTAACCTGTGTGTACAACAGTGAGAGAAGATGCATGACTAATGTTTCAAGCAGTAGGCTCCTAACTACAAATTCAGCTGTTCTTTTTCTTCTTAGCGTGAGAGCATCTAGAAAAGTTAATTTTAAATTAAACCATTGGAAGGTCAAGGCAACCAAAAATCTCCAGTAATTACATGAAAATACCTACTGGAGAAAGAAGGTGGAGAAGTTGGACACCTTAGACAAACAAATCAGATCATTGTGACATTGTAGCTAAGTTTGAATCTGTAACTTGAATTTCTTTTTGTTTTACTACCAAGTATACAGTATTCCTTGGCTGTTTATCATCACCATTTTGTTCAAGAATGTTTTCATTTAAAAATATATTGTCCAGTCTCTGTTTCTGTATGTAAAAGGGAACTATGCAGAACCCAAGTTGCTTGATGACTGCAGGTAGTAGCAGAATTTAGAACCCTGTGTTACACAGAAGACGTTTTTTTTTAGTTGATAAAATAAGTTTCATTTAGATTACATTTGATTACATTACAGACCTTCGATGCTGTATTAAATGTTTATATTAAAAGTTCTTTGGATAGTACAAGATGCAGAGCAAACAAAATTTGAAACCTGGTGATGTCTATGAGACACATTTCCCAGTCTGTGTTGTTGTTGTTGAGAGGTGATTGTAGACCTCTGCAATTTTTTTTTGTTGTGCTGGGTTTAATTCTTTTCTCTTAGCATCTGGAATTTTTGTCCTTTATTTGGAGCATACGAGTAAGGATTTGGTACCTTCATGTACAATTTCCCCCTTTTCTGCTTGGAATTTGATTGAAATATGTGGCTTTGGATTTTTTTTGTCATTCTTTCTTGTCCATTATAAGCATAATCACTGCACTGTTGCAAGTGATAACACGTACGTTTCTGAAACATTTCTTGAAGATATTCTTCAGTTGTGTTCTACCGGTAAAGACTTCAAGTTGTTTACAGCACGTGAAATCCTAAAAGCTTTATTCTCCTCTATTGTCTTGGAATAACATAAATGAGATACTCCTTTGAGTTATCTGGGTAATTATTAGCCAACTGGAAGGAATAGTTGTTTCCAGCAGTAATGTCCAGTTACTTCCCCTACCTCAACTGAAGGCACAGTTGATTGTTAGCACCGCTTCTCAACAAGCAGAGGAGGTTGCGTTCGTGTTTACATTGAGTTTTAGGATTACATCCTTTCTTTGTTATTTAAAGGAAAGCAGGTTCTGGCTGAGGAAACTTGTTACTGCTTATAACAATGTATGTTGTTTTTTTTTCTCTCCACAGGTTGATTTGTATGTTTGCTTATTCTGTGGCAGAGGAAATAATGAAGACAAACTGCTGCTCTGTGATGGATGTGATGATAGCTATCACACTTTCTGCTTGATTCCTCCTTTACCTGATGTACCTAAAGGTGACTGGAGGTGTCCAAAGTGTGTCGCAGAGGTACAGTTGAGGAAATACTCAATTTTTATATTTCTAGTTGTGCTCCAGAAAAGAGCAGAAGAGTTGCAGTTCATCTCTCATTGCTGTTCCATCTGACTAGGAGATGTAGTTTTGTTTGGGATTTTGTCAAGATATGGGCTGTGAATCTCCAACTGTTGTCAGCTGATGAGCTGTAAGAGAAATACTTCTCCTGGTGCTTGGGCATAACCTTTAAGACGTAGCGATGTAAAAGTTAAAACTCAGGCCTTTATATGGCTTTTAACTTGATGAGTGGGTAACAGGAAATTAGATGAGAATTAAGGTGGCAGTAGATGTTTAAACATAATGATGAAACACTTTCTAACCAAAAAAGTAATTGAACCACATAATTTGGGCACAACAGGGAGCTCTCTTTATGGAGAAGTCATCATGACATTGTTCAGAATAGCTTTTTGCAGGTAGTGAAAGAACTAATTTGAAGAGTAACTGTTAGTTTTGTTTTAGACTAAGAAAGGAACTGGAAAGACTTAGAAATGGAAACCAGTTTGAATTCAATTGCTTGAGAAATAGGAGTGACTGTATTCAAAGAGATAACTTATCGACAGCATAAAGGTAGAAGGCATAATTTGACTGGCTTGATATTTGTCTCAAGAAAAATTTGCAAGCTCAGGAAGCTTGTAGATATAGAATTCACATTGAAAAATCTTGCAATTTTTAAATCTCTAACTGTATAGCTGGCTTTAACTCTTAAAAAAAAAAAAAGTTTTGTAGACTTTTTATTTTCAGAGAAGGGCAGTAACATACATAGATGCTTCTATACTCATGTCCCCCCCAACATCCTCCAAGCCCTTCCCAGCTTTGGGTTTCTGCTGTTTTCTTTATAACAGTGCTAATAGTTGTGCAGCCACATAATAATGTGGCTCTTTGCTCTCTGACTGTTCCTTAAGAGAGATTAAGTTGTTTGATGAACTCAGGTTAATGCTGTTGTGAGGTGGAAATCTCTAGTTACAGCAAGGGTGACTGACATCCTTTGGGCTGTTGCTTGTTAAACCTTCTCTTAATAGAGGATAATAACGGAGCATTAGTAGGGAGCAAAGTAGAACAATCTGACATGGAAGTAATGTAGAAAATATAGTAAATACTGTGTCTGTTGTAAGTGGTTTAAGAATGTACAAAATCACAAAAAAAACCAACAGTAGTAATTGTACTACTACTAAGGTGTCTAAAATTTGCTTAGTAATAGTACCACTTTAATAGGAACAAAAATGCATTATTCCAAAGGGAAAATCACATAGTGGGAAAGAATTGGCAAAGTTAGAGGGCCAAGTCAATTGTTGCTAGTTTGTGATACAGAAGGTACTTCAAAAATACCATGTATAGTGGTAATATAAATTAAATGCAAAGTCATGGCTTGAACCAGTGGTAGGAAGGCAGGGCCATCCCAGGGAGCTCAGGTGCATGCAGTGCACCTGAGTGACTGGAATAGTGGAACCAGGATGCATCCCTTTCCAGACCTCATTTAAGGGTTGGCAGTGGAGGTGAGGGTATCTCCATGGAGATCTCTGCCTACCTGAGGACCTTACAGGCCTTCTGAAGGTAAGCAGCTTGTTTCCCTTATTTCTGTGCCTGTTTTTGTTGTGTCTGATTGGATCCTCATTGCAGTGGCTTGGGGTCTTGTTGCTCTTCTGTCATTGTTGTGCTTTCCATTACGTTACACCATGAATGCATGGGAAGTAAGAGAAAGGGGGGAAAGAAAAGAGCATAAGTGTGTGTTCATATATGTACATCATAGGGATGTTTGAAATGATTAGAAGTACTTGTTGTCTCAGTTCTTACTTCAGAAGCTAACCGTGCACTATTGGTTGATGTAATGTTAACACCAGAGTGCCAAAACAGAAGCGAAACAGGGACAGAATAAGGACTCTTTATTTGCATTGAGGTCAGCATTGTTTTGACAGTGTTTATGGATGTTACAAATCTTGCCAGCTGCATTTAAGAGCAGCTTTGATAAATGTTGGTAATAGTCTAAGGATAGTTTCTCTTGAATAGAAAAGAATGGCTGATCTCTCGCACTCCTCTTCAGACCATTTTCATTATGACAAGAAACAGCTGACTATTAAGTTTGGTGGCAAGTTTGTGCTCAGATGCATCTTGTAGATGTTAAAAGTTGTCAGCCCCTTTGTCGACAGGGACTGAAAAGATGTAGAAATAAGTGCGGACAGCAGCAGGAGTGTGAGCTGGTCTCTTGGTTTCTTGGGATGATTATAGGTAGAACAATAGAAGACTTGAAGGTATCGTCAGAGGGACTGTGTGTGCTGTTAGCTATTACTAATCAGCTACTTTGGTATAAGTGCTGCGTTGTTTGAATTTCCTTTCCTCTTTCCTCCTGTGCACTTGTGCTAAATCATTTGATATGTTTTGTTGATAGGACTGAAACACTAACAGGATTTGTTCCTGTGCATTTATTCTGCAGGTATTTGAATCCAGCGTGTCTAAGAAATGCCTTTAAGGCTAAGATTTTTTTGTCTCACTCTGCTGCTGACAGGAATAGATGGTGAAACTTAGTTTGTGCAGGAAGCAGAAGTGTGCAGTATTGGGGTTTGCTTAGGTTAACTACCATACAATTAATTCTGATCTGTTTCCATTATGGCAAGACTTCCTCAGCTGAGAAGAGCACTCAAAAAACTGATAGCTTACTGTGTTTGTTAAGCACTCAGATGGTCAACTGTTTTCTTTCTTCTTTTTTAATTTTAACAGAAGTATGACTCTGTCATAATCTGCTGTAGGGAACAGTGTTTTTATGTTCTATCTTTTAGGAATGCAACAAACCCCGTGAGGCCTTTGGATTTGAACAAGCTGTCAGGGAATATACTCTCCAGAGCTTTGGTGAAATGGCTGATAACTTCAAGTCTGATTATTTCAATATGCCAGTCCATGTGAGTTCAACTTTCGTTGTCATTCTCTGTAGGGGGGAAAAGAGGTTTCAGCTGATGCTGGACTTCTGCTGAGACATCTTAACTTTCTATGAAGAGGCACAATAAACTCCAAACATGTGATCAAATAATATAACTTCCTGGCATCTGGCCTTGCTTCAACTTCATTTCACAGTTTTCCACTGATCAATGGACAGCTTTATTATTTGTGAAGGCTGTACTCCATTCCAATTTTCCCTTTTTGATTATTTTAACCAAGTCTAGAATTGTTCTTATGAGGCAGTGGGATCTTTCCACTGTCCTTTCTGTGGCTTCTGTCTTGATTGTTCAGTGAACGTACCATTATTTTTTTTCCCTATTAGATTCCTTTCTTGTAGATGTATCAATAGATGAAGTCTGTCTGATCATTTTTTTTCCCCCTGCATCTCTGAGCATTTTTAAAACTGATGTATCTCTGTTGGCACACCTTTGTGATTCCACTGTCCTGTAGACTGCATGAAATGGCTAGCTTCTTCTCTCGGGGTTTTTGAGTAATTTATGGACAGTCTTGCCAAAGCTTCCAGCTTTTGAGATCTCCGCTTCATTTTGAGACCTTAGGGGACAGATCAAAACAAGAAATAAAGCTTATTTTACAAACAGACTCTAAATGCATGTAAAAATTATGAGATATATGCAGACTACAGTCTTGAACACATTTATCTGAATTTCCTTTGTTTTTCAGATTTTGGTTGTGAAACTCTGAAATGGTTTGGAATATACGTGTTCTTCATTCTTTTTGCTGCTTGGCTTCTGCTGTCCTCCCTTTTTTAGCTTTCAAGAGTATTCTTAAGCTGTACTCCTGAAAATCCCTTTTTTTTTTCTTCATTCCATCCTTCATGGTGTGGCATTCTATTTCTATTACGTTGCAGCCACTACTGAGGAAAACAAACCAAACTGTGTGACATTGAAGAGATGGAGTGAGAGAATTTGAATTGGAATTTGAGGATACCCCAGAGATTACTAACAGTACATAGCCTGAATGATAGTTTTCAGGATGAATCTAATCTGCACAAACCCTAACAACGTCTTGCTTTCAGATGGTTCCCACTGAGCTGGTAGAGAAAGAATTCTGGAGATTGGTGAGCAGCATAGAAGAAGATGTCATTGTAGAATATGGAGCTGATATATCATCCAAGGACTTTGGAAGTGGCTTTCCAGTGAAAGACGGCCGACGAAAACTGATGCCGGAGGAGGAGGTGAGTAAATGTGCAAACTGATCCTGTTCTTTGTTCTCCATGAGATATCACAATGATAATTTAAGTCTGAAATAATTGTGGATTTTTTTTCATGAAGGTAAGACTCACACTAAACATTCTTTTTGAGTAGGGCATTAATTGATATGTATGTTCTTTTTCCAGATCTTTGTTTCTCATAGCTAAGCTGTTTGTAATGATTGAAGTTACACCTGTTTTTATCACTAAATAGGCAAAGATATGCAAATTGTTACAGTATACCCAAATATGAGGAAACATCTGATAAGATTTTCCTTTCTTGTTTTGAGGAGTTAACTACTGAAAGATAATACTTACCTCCTTAGGAGATTTGTAACAGATAAAACAGACTAATCAGATTTAGTCCCTCTGACTGTGCATACTGTAAGAATGAAAAAACTTTGATACAGCATCTGTTACAGGAAATTAAATAAAGAGTGTCTGGTGAGTGAGTAGCTTATTTTCCCTCAGACCTTATTGTAGAATATCCATTTTTTGTCTATTTGTTTAAATTCAGATTAAAGAGGAGAGTAAGGATGTGATTTCATGGTTATGCAGGCTCAAACTGGTTCATACCAATCCCTGAAAAACGTTATTTTGCTCACTATTCCATCCATGTCTGCACCTTCCTACTTGCACTTTTTGTCTTGGTGTGCAGAGGTTCTGTCTACTTGCTGTATGAGAACTACTTGTTGATCTCTTTGTATAAAAGTAGTTAATTAAATAAAAAACAAAACAAAACAAAAAAAACAAACCAAACAACCACAGTAACTTTCTGGCCAGGTCATCATGTCTCTCTGTTGCCTTTATGTCAGTGTAGAGGAAACAAAGTAGAGGCAATCTGGATTTACCTTTTTTCTTTTATACAGACTGGGTGCATTTTGAAGGAAAGGATGAATTTCTTAAGTGCTGGTGCTGACTTCTGGGAAGTAAATGTAGGAGTTTATTGAGGGATTTCTAAAATAATTTATAGAGATCAAGTTAAGCTACAGTGCAGTGAAACAAATCTCTCATAAGAAATCTCATTATTTCAGCTTTTGATGCTTGCAGTCATTGTATCCAGTTTTAGGGAAGACTTCTATCTTTGTTTGCTAATGTTACTGGTATTGTTTTTCTTTTCAGTCAGAAAAGCATCAAAGTTAGGCATAGGATGGAATCAAAGTCTGTCAGTGCTGATCCAAAGAATATGGGCTGTAGGTACTGAAATACTAGGATTGGCCTTAAACGTTAGTTGTATTAAATGCTGACTAAAGAGTTTGAATATTCCCTACTTTTTGTGCTTCACTGTTGCAGAATACTGTGTGCCATCTGCAGCAGGAACGGATAAGCTGATCTCTTAGTATTTGCCTTGTCTAAAGATGGTGTCCTCGTGTCTTCTGATTTGCTCAGAATTCTTTTTTTTTTTTTTTTTACTTGCAGGATTATGCACTTTCTGGTTGGAATTTGAATAACATGCCAATTCTAGAACAGTCAGTCCTTGCTCACATTAATGCAGATATCTCTGGCATGAAGGTACCTTGGCTGTATGTTGGGATGTGCTTCTCCTCATTTTGCTGGCATATTGAAGACCACTGGAGCTATTCCATCAACTACCTGCATTGGTATGGGCTCTCCTTTGCACATCTACGTTATACTGCTTTGTTTACTGTTAGTAGATTTGTAATTTTACTTGAAAATATCTATTCATGCTGATGACTTTTAACCAAAAAGCTGTGTGTGATAAGTAGCCCATATTCTTAGCTGAACTCGATTAAAAGAGAACACAAATACTGCTTTAACGGCGTTGGTATTTTTCATTAACTGATTGTAAATATTCTTGTGTTGCAAGCAGCCTAGTATCACTGTAAAATTATCTTTTAGAGGCTCACATCTTTTCTAACAACTTCTTTTGTTTTAAATTGAATTACAGTTCATTGGTGTGGAATGTGCTTTGTGTTCTAAACTTGGTAATCCCCTGCTGGAAATGAAGGCTGCTGTCTGGTGGCTTGTGCACACATCAAAATGGAAAGTTCATGAGCAGAGCTATGTATACACAGAGTACTCCTACTTAGAGAACAGAAATTTGAAAGTAATTCTGACTTCCAGAACATTTCTAATAGTTTTCTGGTGTTTTTTTCTTTTTATTTGAGAAGAAGAATCATGACATTAATTCCTTTTACTGCAATCAGTCTTCATGAGAGGAGACTGAGGGGAAGCACTCCTTCAGAATGGGAAGTTAGCTATCTGCTAAGGATGAGTTTAATAACCTTTGAATGATGACTACACATTTCTGGAGAACTGTTTGCTAATAGATCTGGTCCACAGGCTGTGAGGGAGTATTTCATTTGTTTAGAGTTCACTTATGGTCCTCAGCATTCTATTGACTGGGTCAGTATGTGAAAGTCTCATGTCAGCTGGTGAATTCCAGCAGCTCAGCCAGAAACAGCAGTACTTCCTGGAGCTTGCTAGTTCTGTCTTACCAGCAGGTGTCACTAAAGCCTGTAAGAATCACAGAAAACATTACATTGCATTATTCCTTATCTAAACTTCTGGGATGTTTAGTGTCAAGGTAATTAATATTGTTACCTAGCAAGTGATATGTAAATTGATACAGATGTTTTAACAGACTATTAGTTGTACTTAAAAAATAATAATAATAAATAAAAACAAAATACAAACCTATGAACTATAGATTCTAGATCATTACAGCTCCCTTTGGTTGAGACAGGACTGGAAGGACTAGAATAATATGTTCTCAAGTTGTTCTTTGTTACTGGTCCTGCTTGTCACTTTTTTCCCCCATTCTTAAATAATTCATGTGATGAAGTATCTTTTGTCTTCAGAATCTAGTGAAATACAGGTTTTCAGTAACTGTTTATGTGTATTAGAAGGACTGATTATATGTTATCACATAGGCATTCTATCGTTTTCACTTCTGCCTATGTGGTATAATATGCCTTTTGTTTCAGACGTAAGATTTCCCCAAGGTTGCTTGAGAGAGTGGACGAGTACCACACTCTATTTCTATTAAAGGTGTTTTTTGTGTCTACACAGAAAAAAAATTTGGCTTATACTTTTAACATCGCTGCTCACGTACTTCGCAGTTGGGTGCCATCATTTGTTTCCTTTATGTAATGCATTTGTTTTTGTGTTGTTTTTTTTTCCTGTTAGGGGAGAGCCAAAGACGTGGTATGGTGTGCCCTCTCATGCAGCAGAGCAACTGGAAGATGTGATGAAGGAGTTGGCTCCTGAGCTATTTGAATCCCAGCCTGATCTCCTGCATCAGTTGGTCACTATCATGAACCCCAATGTTCTGATGGAGCATGGTGTACCAGTGAGTAGTACATGAGCGTTTTATCCACTCAGTTTCATTTTGTGTCAGATTTGTGTTAACAGTAGTTTGATGTAACTCTGAAGAATTTTTGTGGTGGGCACTTACATCTCCAATTCATTAGTTACAAGGTGGCACTGAAGTCTTATTTTCTGAATCCGTTTCGAGCATCACCATGAAATTCATCTATCTTCAGAAGAGGATGTGCCAAGCTTCTTACTTAAAATATCTTACAGAATAGATGTACGTTGTGCTACAGTTCATTTTAAGGGAAAAAACGCTTCTACTGTATTTGTCCGTGAATTAGTTTTAATATCTTTTGACAGTCAAACACTGATGTTTTATAGAAATTTCAGCTTTGCAAACTGTTTTGACCAAGCATTACTGACAGCAGACCTTTAAGCAACAGTCACTTCGACTTGCTTTTTGTGTTAGGATAAATTGCTTTTCTGACAAGTACTCTAGCAAAGCAAACTGTAAACTGTTTCTAGAAGCCTTTACAGGTTGTGATGCTGTGGATTAAATAGTGATAGTCAATAATTCTTTTTTGGAATTCATGAAGAGAATTTTAAGCTGCTGGATTAGATATCTAGCTTTTACTTTTTTTTTTTTGATTAACACTATAAACTGAGAATTCATTTTAAGAAGACAGAATCAAACTTTACCACTTAGCTGCGTTGACTCTGGTCTACAGGTTCTACAGGTAATGCAAATGATGTTCAGTATGTCCTAACCTCTGTTGCAAGTTTTTTAGTGCTTTTTTTTCCCCTTTTTTTTCTTCACTTATATTAGGTGTACAGAACCAACCAGTGTGCTGGAGAGTTTGTCGTGACCTTTCCTCGTGCCTATCACTCTGGATTTAACCAGGGATATAACTTTGCTGAAGCTGTGAACTTCTGTACTGCTGACTGGGTTTGTTCTTTTCTATACCTTTTTTGTGTCTCTCTGTGTTCTTTGCAAGGAGATTGTTAATCATTTCGTATCTGAAGAGTAGTCTTTTATGCTGCACAGTGTGTTTTATATTTATAGCTCCTGGAACAACTGTGAGACTGTTGTTAATTTTCATAGCAGAAAATGATTTCGGTGTCCATACTGTTTTAAGCAGCTTCAAAATGAAACTTTTGCATGTGGTCTTCCTTTTCCAATATTGATCCTGTAGTACTGCAGCTAGTTTTCCTCTAGTGCATCTTCCTGGATTTCATATAGATTATTGTACTGTTTTGCATAGCTGTTGTCATTTGCATCTTGGAGGTAGGCACATAACTCTTTTGTTCTCCTTCTGTGTCAGCTCATTGCATTTTTTAATTGTTAATCTATATTCTAATAGCCATGATACATTAGAAACATAACTTACTTGGATTCCTCAGTAAGTTGTTAACAGTGTGCCTCATCACTATCCAGAGTTCATGGATGAAAGATATGATCTCATATGTAGTTTATCTCTCCAACTTCTGCTTTGATACACTGAAATATAAATTCTAGAAGTTAAGACATTTATTCATTTATCAGATAAATTGTCTGTGGAATTGTCAGATTTTTTTTCCTATGCTCATGATATAATCTGTGTGTCTGGGAAATCTCCTATTCTGACACTATGCAAAATGTTACCCAGAAGTGCATAGCAAATTTCTCTAGTAATACTTTGTGCTTTAAAAGACACAAAATGATTGTTGCTAGCTTTGGTTAACTTTAATCCCTACATAGTTATTTCTAGACAGCAATGCGTTTCACCTCTTTCCCGTAATATATTTTTCTGAGTCTGTCTTTCCCCAGACTTTGTGAAGGAAAGTGGATGGTGAGAAGTTGTCTCAAAATGTTTTGTCCCAGAATGATGAATGACATTGATTTTTGTAGCTTCCAATTGGACGTCAGTGTGTGAGTCACTACCGAAGGCTTGGGCGTCATTGTGTTTTCTCCCATGAAGAACTGATCTTCAAGATGGCTGCAGATCCAGAGTGCTTGGATGTTGGACTGGCTGCCATGGTCTGCAAGGAGATGACACTAATGATAGAGGAAGAAACACGCTTAAGGGAAACTGTTGTACAGATGGTAAGTAATGAAAGACAACTCTTTTACTTTACCTGCAAAAGAAATTTTGCTCCCTTTCCCCATTTCCTCTCTGCTTTTCCCTGGGCTAGTGGTTTTTAACAGGTGTCTAATTTTTTTTTTAAGGGAGTATTGATGTCTGAAGAAGAGGTGTTTGAACTGGTTCCAGATGATGAGCGTCAATGCACGGCTTGCAGAACAACATGCTTCTTGTCAGCTCTTACGTGTTCCTGTAATCCCGAGCGCTTGGTCTGCCTATACCACCCATCTGATTTATGTCCGTGCCCCATGCAGAACAAGTGTTTAAGGTATGCCAGCAGTTGGTTTTTTGTTCCCTTTCCAGATCAATACTGTGTTGGGGACTGATTGCCAGATATAACATTTGGCCGCTCTTTTCCTTTATTTAAGGAGTGCTTTTATCCACTTTGTTTGATTCTTGGGTTCAAGGCAGAGGATATTATACATATTCTGTCCTGACCTTATTTTAGCTGAGAAAACTCAACAGTAAGCAATATCCTAGGTACTGTATAAGCATTAATACTCTTGCTTTATTTTCCTTTCATGTCTCCAGGTACCGGTATCCACTAGAAGACCTTCCTTCTTTGCTGTATGGAGTGAAAGTTAGAGCACAGTCTTATGACACTTGGGTCAGTAGAGTTACGGAAGCTCTGTCTGCTAACCTCAACCACAAAAAAGGTTAGACTTCTGTTCTTTGTTGTAGGAGTTGAAAGGCATCCTACTTATTCTTTTTCTGATTTAATGAGTGAAGGCACTGTGGTGTTTAATGAAAAAAGAGATGAGAAACTCATCTTTCTGTGTTTGAAATTAAACTAGCCTGTTGGAATCTTGATGTAAGGGTTTGGAAGCAGTCTAAAATGCCTTTTGTTTCTACATTCAAACTATATGCTGTTACTACAGATGTAATTGAGTTGAGAGTGATGTTGGAAGATGCTGAAGACAGGAAATATCCAGAAAATGATCTCTTCCGTAAGCTTAGAGATGCTGTGAAAGAAGCAGAGACCTGTGCTTCAGTAGCACAGCTGCTTCTGAGCAAAAAGCAAAAACACAGGTAAGATTGATTTTTTTTTTTCCAGTTTTTATCTATTTTGTTACTTGGTTGGACCTGGAAATGTAAGAAAACTGAAGTCTCACTGTCTACTAATTACCTCCAGTGTTTGCCTTTAGTGCTGTGACTCAATGAGAGATTGGGGAGACACACACTTATAACAAAGATCCAAAAAGCAGGCTTAGAATGCATTAAACATACTGTTTTGAGCTGAGTTACGTACTGAAATGTGAAATCCTTTGGAAAAATTGTTTGATCTCTGATCAGGCATTTGTTTGAATGTATGGGAGAGTTGTAGGGAAAGACAGCTGGAGGAAAAAGTGCAATGAAAGTAAGTTCTTGACATGAATGTTTATATTTTAGTCAGCATGGCTAAGTATATAGCTTAAATAAAAAATGAGTTGATAAAACTGCTGTAGGAAAGAAAATTTGTTAAAACATTGTATTGCAAAGCTGAGTGCATGAAAACTAGGAAACAGCAATTGTGGTTGGTGAGGCAAGCTTAGTTATATCCTCTGGTACAGCATTTCTCAAAAGTGTTTGATTTTTGCCACTGCTTACAAGTAAGTTGCAGAATGCATTGTTATGTTGGTGGAATTACTGGAAGATGAAGAGGAAATGTCTTGCCAGCAATGACTGGGAGGATGGGATCCTGGGGAGTAAAGCAGTGCAGAGAGCAAAAATTGAGTCTGTAGTTGCAGCCAGTTTTTCACTTCTTGACAAGGAACGTGCGAAGCAGCGATGTGTGGTTGAACAGTAGTGCCTTTTCTTTATATCTTCTGGCTTCCTTAGCTCTTTGTGTTGCCTGCCTTGCTTATGACCTCCTTAGTGTTGTTCTGTCCCCTTTCACATTTTCCTTTTTGCATATACAGTTTTTGGTGTTAAGCTTAAGGCTTCTTGAAGGAATGGGGTGCGAAGTAAATACTTAGCTAGTTGTAATACCCTGCTTTCCTACACAGGACATAATGCAGAGTTCACATGCAAGCCATGATGATGAAACGATGTATCATAGATCCAATTACACTTTTCAACAGACATGCCTTAAGTTAATTAGTGAACTTCCTGAGTTTCTCAAGAAGTAGAAGAGAGAGAGCTGGCAACTTTCAATGATGTATCTGAACTAGGAATTAATCAAATCCCACGGGGCAAAGAAAGAAACTTGTGTAGTCTAAGACTACTGTTGTATGCTAAATCATAATATGATGTAAAATAGAGGTTTGAGAATTTTTAGAAGAAAAGATTTTAAATCCTCCTTAAACAACACTAGGAAATTTAAATCAGGAATCACCTTCAGCTTGTTCTTTAGCACCTGTATTCATATTTAATGCAATGAGAGGGATCACATTTACACTAAGGATAAGGTTAGAAATACATTTAAAATGAGTGCTGAAACAGAACAACTTGGCAGAGAAAAAAGCACCAATAAATTTGTGATCCAAATGTAGCTAATGATGTTGAAGTTTTTTTTGGTTTTACATATAGTCAGACGACGCAGAACGATGGAGGTGGCTTCAGTATACCCACATTTTGTCTCCCCATTATTAATGCTGAACGTTGTGAGTTTTCATAGGCAGGGATAGGTGAATACCTGTGTGACACACAGTGCTGTGGCAATCTGTGGCTGCACCTAGGGTTGGAGTGCTTAGGGGGCTGGGTCCAAGTGCAGCTACCATTCCTTCTGACTGTCTGTTAAAGTAAATCAAAGCCTGCAGTATTCTTTTTTTTTCTGTGACTTTTACACAGTGTAATTATATTTGATGATTCATTTACATTTTTGTCCACAGGATGAAAGATTAAATTTACTTCTTATTTAATGTGATAAAATGTATATTGATTAGCAGGGAACAGTTCTTCAGTATTTAAAGTCTGTCCTGCTCATGAGATTGCTGTGCCTGCAGTGATTTTTACACCAAATATTTCATTACTGCAGTGCCACTTAACTCTTTGCCTGCATTTGGTGGGCTTGTAACAGTTTCTTCTAGTGGTACTTAATGGATGGACATGTCCTATGTAGTACCAGTCTTTTTCTCTTGCAAGTTTCAGTGTTTCTCTGCCTGCAAGAAGGACAACTCTAGCAAACAAGATTTATTTTCACAGCATGTTACTGTTGTATATCAGAGACCTCTTGCCAGTGCCTGTCTGGTCATTATGGCGTCGTTGTCATTGTGTCTTTCATATAATGTTTTCTTGTGTTCATTCATACAGCAGACAGAGCCAAGACGGTGGAAGGACACGGACCAAGCTGACTATGGAGGAGCTGAAAGCATTTGTACATCAGTTATTTAGCTTGCCCTGTGTTATCAGCCAGGCCCGACAAGTAAAGGTAGGTTTACATCTGTTCCTTGGATATACTGTAAGCGTTGTGCTTTTTTTCTGGACTTTTTTTTGTCTCTTAGTTTTGATTTTCATGTTTTGTTTATTTTGTGTGTGTCTTGTTTGATTGCTTTTTGTTAGTTTGTTTTAACATAATATTATGGTGTACAGGACTTCAGCTTTTACTGTTAGGCAGATAACTGCTTCATGGTGATAGTTGTGGCCTCAAGAAAGAAAATACTCCAGATTAATTTAGCTCAGTGTCTTCCTACTTCAAGTAATCTTACTATTGTGATTGCAGTTTTGCTGATTACGTGTTGCCATTTATCCATGATAGAATTAATGGTAATGTGTAATTCCTTCTCATTTTCCTCCTTACTTGCAAGCACCTGAGTGGGAAAAGGTGGTTTTGTACTACAATAGTAAGCTCATGTAGTCATAACAGCTTAATATGTAGGGTGCGTTGTTGTTGCCTAAGCATGGATGTCTGGTGCCTTGTGAGTGACTCAAACCTATGCCATCTGGCCTTCATTCCCATTTTGGAAGAATACTGCAGGTCTTGTGTGGCTTTCATGTGGCACATGACAGCTTTTGAGGCTACGGAATCAAAGTCTTTTACGTGAATATACATGCACTTTTCAAGGTGCCTGTTACAATGGATGCAGTCAGATGTGGTGATTTCATGGTTAAAACAAGAGTAAAGATTGCTTCAATCTGTCACTGACCAAGCAGCCCAATTTTATCTCAGTGAACCAGTTGCTTTTCTTCCAGCATCATTTAAAACTATCTATAGCAGTGACATTTTCTCTTAAATCCTAGCCTTCATATGTTTTTGCAGGAACTTCAGAAGGCTATATTGCTATGCTTCTTTAGGAGAGCAGGGAGGCAGTAGTACATTGGCAATTTTGCACTTGAATCTGTAAATTTTTTTCAGCCTTTGCTTTCCAGGTTTCAGTCTCCTTAATCTGTATGCATGGCCTGTGTTTCTTGTCCTTCATACATTTCTTTGCACCTGTCTTCGAGTGAATCCAGACTAATAAGTGATCCAGATCATACCGATTCCCCTGGCTGCGATTATCATTTATCACTGTGGCAGTTTGTATTACAGCAGGAGTTTTCAGCAGTAAACTTAATTTGTTTCTGTATCTCTGATGAAATGTTAAACACTGTTTGGCCTGCTAACCAACCTCCACCAAAACACTTTAGGAATCCTTAGTAAATATTTCTTTTTCATCTTGAGAAATAGTTCTTGATGTATGTCAACCATTTATTAACTCTTGTTTTCTGTTGGTACAGTTTTAAGAAGAATGTTATATACTGCTAAATTGAGGTCCTGAAGTTCTAAACGTCACCATATGTGCAACTACTTCTATAAGCAAATGTATAGTGGAGGGATTTAATGTTGGGCTTTCTTCCCATCTATTTGATATTGGCACATTGTTGTTGAAAACAAGTATCTTCAGTAAACTCTCTAGGACTGCAGGATACAGATTATCCAGGCCTGCTGACTCTAATCTTTATCCTTCTAAGATGTTCTTTAACATGTTTCCCAGCAGTTAATTGAGTGGAAAGTATGTGATTGGAAGATATTTCTAAATATTTGCTAAGTATTTTCTTTTCTGCCTCATGAAATTTTATCATGATATATTAATGGACCTGCGAGACTGTTAAGAGTTCGTTGATTCTAGTGCATTTGATTCTAATGTATTTTAAACCTGCTTCAAATTAAGGCATGGTCCATAGATGACAGAGCTGAAGACATCTAGATTCTTTGCCGGTTTTCTGATTGCTTATTATACAGCAGTTTTCTTCTGTGGCATCTATTTTCTGGGTGGCTTAAGACTTTTTGTTCATATCATAAAGTCTTAACAGATTTGATTTATGTTTTGTGTATATATATATATATATACACAATATATGTTTATATATATATATTTAAAAAAAATATATATATATATATATTTTTTTTTCATCTGGGATGGTGTCTTTGTTTCCTGTTTTTAAATAGCCTTAGAAAACTAATTGTGTTGAAGTACTCTGTGTGCATGAGTAATTTCCTGAGGCTTCAGCAGCTTCTAACTAGTAAAATTGATAAATCTCATAGTCTTGCTGGTTAAAAATCATAGTCGTAGTTGTTGAATGAAATCAGATAACGATCACTTAGACCTATGTACTCACTAACTTTGAGTGTGGTTTTTGAATGCAATTATCCATCATAATGAATTAGATTGGATGATGAGTATTTTCTAATGTAAAAGGCTTGATAATTACTAGACTGTAATAATTTACTGTTGTTGCTATGAAGCATTCAGCATCTGTTTCCTATATCAAAACCCCTGTAATGTGGATCATGGTTGTTTTTTTTTTTTTGTAAATGTCTTTGATTTCTAGGTGAGAATGAAAAGCGACATCAGGCAAGAAGGGCAGTAAGCATAGGTGTGGGAAATGTGTGTCTTGTTTCTCATTGTGGCACTGACTTGCCATCATAGCATCTAATCTTTTTTAAGAGACTCAGAAGTGAATCAATCAAGCATACAGGTTGAATGTCCTTGAATAAATCTCCCATGGAGATATCTCTGATTTTTTGATTTCTTTCACTGTTGTTCAAAAACATGGAAATATGAACAAGTACAGCAATGTGGTTAGATTTATGTGAAATTTTCCTTTCACTGGAGGGTGTTTGCATTTTCATATCTTTACTTTTTAAGTTAAAACCCTGTTGTGTTTCAGTGGTGAGCATGCTTTTAAATAGTTGCAAACTTGACTATTGTTATTTTAATGCTCCTTTAACTCTGGTTTGTTTTTTTCCCCTAGCATATTGTGTTCTGTTATGTATTGTCAGTATTAGTACAATGCCTCCAACAACTAATTAAAAGGATGACATTTTGCAGAAGTCTCTCCTCAGCCCACTGTTTTAAAATAAGCGTTGTCTAGGCAGTCAATATCTTGTTTTGTAGGGATGCCTAGGTGGTTGCAGCTGTGTTAGTTCAGTTGCAGACTTTGTTCTAACTAATATGTATAATGAATGAAATAGTCCCTACGTCAGACTCACTTGCTTCTGATAGAACAGCTGACACTGTGTGTAGAAACTTTGATAATGTAACGATCACATACAAACTCATATCCGATTCTACGGCCAACTTCATTTTGTTTCTATGGACATTTTTTCTAAATGCTTTTTACTGTATGTTACTCCAGAATCTACTTGATGATGTGGAAGAATTTCATGAACGTGCTCAAGAAGCTATGATGGATGAGGTCCCAGACTCGTCCAAGCTGCAAGAGTTGATAGACATGGGCTCTGGCCTTTATGTAGAACTTCCTGAACTGCCAAGACTGAAGCAGGAACTGCAGCAGGCACGGTGGTTGGATGAGGTGAGATCCACCCTCTTGGATCCCCAGAGGGTCACCCTAGATGTGATGAAGAAGCTGATTGACTCTGGTGTGGGCTTGGCACCACATCATGCTGTAGAGAAAGCCATGGCTGAACTTCAGGAGTTACTCACAGTCTCGGAGAGGTGGGAGGAGAAAGCCAAGGTCTGCCTACAGGCTAGGTGAGTGTTTCTCTGTAAACTGTTATTACAGGTTGCATTCTTAAGGGATTCTCAGCCTCCGTTGATGAGTTGTGGTGAAGAGTGGTGGCCTTGAAGATGTAGTCTACTTCTGTCATTGCCCAAGAGTTGGGTTTGAGGTTACTGATGAGTTATGGAAGGGCTGATTCCCTTTTGTATTGTTCAGTGGCTGTATTTGCAAGCAAACAAAAAAATGCTGTGGTACATGACAACTTCGTCAGTGTTAAGGATTTCTGATGCTGTGCCCTTTTGATGGATTTCAGACAATCAAGTTCAGCCTTCTGACCTTTGCTGTTACTTGGTATCCAGTAGCACCCTCCAAGAAAAGAGCCGTGATATATCCTATGCTGCTACACATAGTGATGAAGTCTCATCATCTGCCTGTCAAATTTGTGGCTTTAGATGGCTGGCATTTTGAGAGAAGGCTGGAATTAATTTTTTTTGTTTGTTTTTTACTCTAGACCACGCCAAAGCATGATGGCTCTGGAGGGCATTGTGAATGAAGCAAAGAACATCCCTGCTTACCTGCCCAATGTGCTGGCACTGAAAGAAGCCCTGCAGCGGGCTAGAGACTGGACAGCCAAAGTGGAGGCCATTCAGGTAGGGGTTACGGCAAGAACTGGACCCTTCTGTTTCCATCCTTTTGTTTAGACATGTACTTTATTCCTAGCCCCTCTACCCACAAATATGACCCAGAGGGAATCCTTACTGTAGTTGTTCAGTGTACTTGTTATAGATTGTGCTCGAATTCTTTTTCTTCTTTTTGTGCAACTGTTTCCCCATTCACTATTCCATGTTTCTCTTCCTCTTACCCATTTCATAGGAGATGTAAAAACTGACAATTTTGTTATAATAGAAATGTAAATCTAGAGGGCTGTATTTATTATCGCTCTTCTATGTACTATCACTGGAAATACTTACTGCAGTGGAGAATGTTCTCCTCAAACGTCTTTAGTTTTGGAGTTGGCTATGGGAATGTTTTGTTTTTTTCTCCCCACGGTGTGTTGAATATTTTTTTTGTCTAAGATGTAACGGCACTGATAGCTGTGTAATGCTTTTGTCTGAAATAGATTGAATTTAGTTATTAGTTCAGTAGAGCCCCCCTTTTCTATTGCCCTACTCAGATAACATGGACTGAAATTGATGTGGTTTCTGTGATATTCACAGTATTAATCTCTGGACTGCAGCTGCTTTTCTTGCATCAAGTATTTATTGAGAACTGAAGTGAGAATCTCATTTGACATTGTCAGCCCCTGTAGAACTCTCAGATATGTAGCTTGCTGTTGAGTAGGTAGGATTTAAGACTGCCAGCTAGAAATGAAGTGTCTTACTCCCTAAGCCAGTTGGCCACATCAGAATAGACGTTAAAGTAGAAACTGTATGAGAGTTTTAAAAATAGCAGTGAGATGGCAACCCTGCTCTCCTTTCCATTCAGTTCCTGTTTTTGTCACTGACTAGAATGGTAAATGGCTTGAAATCAAACTGGCCACTTACACAATGGTGCAGTCTTTGACTTGGGAATTTTCTTTTACCCCAGAATGGAAACAACTATGCCTACCTGGAGCAACTGGAGAGCTTGTCTGCCAAAGGCCGCCCAATACCAGTGCGCCTTGATGCCTTGCCGCAGCTGGAGTCACAGGTAGCTGCTGCGCGGGCTTGGAGAGAGCGTACGGGAAGGACCTTCCTGAAGAAGAACTCGAGTTACAGTCTGTTACAGGTAAGCAGCAGAAGTACGGTGTCAGGCTTTAGAAGTGGACCTTGATGCTCTTCTGCAGTATTGGAAGGCAGAATAGATTATCAAATTCCATTTGATAATAGAAAATAGTAAGTTTCAGCTGAAACTTTAGGTGAAAAGAAAAAAGAAGACGAGTCAGTGTTTGGCTAGTCTTGTTTTGTGTATAAACAACCTCAATTGTTGCTTTTTTAAGAAACAGATTAAACCTCCAATTCTTGGGAGTAACAGTGTAAGTTCTCTTGGTTACAGGTTCTGAGCCCTCGCACTGATATTGGTGTTTATGGAAGCAGTAAGAATAGACGGAAGAGGGCAAAGGAGTTGATGGAGAAGGAAAAGGAGAAAGATCTTGATTTGGAATCCCTGAGTGAGCTGGAGGATGGGCTGGAGGAGGCCAGGGACACTGCAGCTGTGGTAAGGAGCAATGAAAGGTAGCGTCTCCTGATACATGGATTTAATTTGTCTCTAATCTGTGTAAAAATCTTAAGGGAAATCTGATAAATCAATTTTGCTCAAATAAATATTTAATAGTATTAGCACAGTAATATAGTTCGTTGTTTTTTTTTTTACAGTGAAAGTAGAGGGAAGCACAGCTCAGCAAATAAGTGCAAGTATATAATATGTATCTGGCTATGTAAATGGCTTAGATGCTCTTGGTCTGATAGTGTGTTGGGTGTTCTAATGTTCCTACAGGATTTCAATACATATGAAATGAAATACGACTCTTAAGCAGTACCCAGCACACTACTATTCATTGCATTTATGCAGTATACTAAACTGAAGTAAATCCTATTTTGAGTTGTTTTGGCAACTGCTCCTTTGATTCTTAAGATTTATGGTAGTGGTTTACTGACACGAGTCAACAGATTTTAGAAGTGTGTTCTAAATTTGCTGACCTTAGACATTGCCTACCTGCCATACTGTGGAAAGTCTTTTTATTTAAGCATTGTCCTTCCTTGTTCCTACGTGAAGAATGACTGAGGGCTATCTGTAAGGCTTCATCCCGGAAACTGGGTAGGAAACTGTTACATTTGTTCTTCTTTGTTGGAAGGATATTGGTGCAGCTTATCAGAAGAACTTGCTGTCGTCTGGCTGCCCTTCCTCCACAAACAAAGAAAATACATGCAGAATTTTTAATATGGCTTATATACAACCAGTTTTATCTTAGTATGCTTCATTATATTTATTTGAATAGAGACGCTGAGGAAATAGAAGTTGCTTCAGGAAGATAAACTGTCACTCAGAAGTTCCTGCTGCTGTCAGCATTTAAGCAATTAATATCTGTTTCTCTTGTTTTTTATAATGGATTTAATTATGAATTTCAGACTTTTTTTAAACAGAACATTATCTAATATTTGTACAGTGGTTCTGTCAGGAGGACATAGAGGAGCAATCTGTCATTGAGGGGACATTTAAAATGAAGTTTTAAATAGGTTGCACGATCCCATAATTTTGGGCGACTTTAACTGAGAACATCTCCTGATGTGTTTTTTCTGTGCTGCTAATAAAAAAGTGATCTCTTCTAGCTGTGAAGGTCATCAACTGTTTTTGTCTTTGGATAGGTGGCCATATTCAAGGAGCGGGAACAGAAGGAGATTGAAGCCATGCATGCTCTCAGAGCAGCTAACCTGGCCAAGATGACTATGGTGGATCGTATAGAAGAAGTCAAATTCTGTGTCTGCCGCAAAACAGCTAGTGGATTCATGCTACAGTGTGAGCTGTGCAAAGACTGGTTTCATAGCGGCTGCGTGCCTCTCCCCAAAACAAGTTCTCAGAAGAAGGGCTCTAGCTGGCAGGCCAAAGAAGTGAAGTTTTTGTGTCCGCTTTGCATGCGTTCTCGAAGGCCACGTCTTGAGACGATACTGTCTCTGCTGGTGTCCCTGCAGAAGCTGCCTGTACGGCTGCCAGAAGGGGAGGCATTGCAGTGCTTGACAGAACGTGCCATGAGTTGGCAGGATCGAGCACGGCAAGCTTTGGCTACTGATGAGTTGTCCTCTGCTTTGGCTAAGCTTTCTGTGCTCAGCCAGCGAATGGTGGAGCAGGCAGCACGGGAGAAAACAGAGAAAATCATCAGCGCAGAGCTACAGAAGGCAGCAGCCAACCCAGATCTTCAGGTAGGGATGTGAATATCTTATGCACTGTGCTAGTCGTTCTTTATTGTGTCAGAATGCCTTTCCTTTCTTGGAGAAGCTTGGAGAAGAGAGAGCAGTTAGGCTGAGAATTCTAGTGTTTAGGCAGTTAGTTTCAGGCTGTTACTGGCTTTTCTGGCAACAGGTCTATTACTTTGAACTCACTATCGGTAGCATTGAGCATGACTTGAAGTGTAAAAGATGCTGGTTCAAACACTAGCCAGCTAATGGCCTGAAGATTTTTTAAGTGGTGGCTACTTTGGTGTCCCAGTTCCATCTACCTCTGACAGAATAGTAAGTATCTGTATTTATAAGTTCTAATAGATATCATTTCTGGGATTTTGATATCTTAGGAAGCTTTATCAAGGACTGTAGGGAATCACTGATACTTTCTGCAGTCGGTTTGCTCATCTTGAGATCAAGACCAGTAATCAGATGATGCTGTGGTGAAGAAAGTTGCACAGCTCAGGCGTGGTGTAATTTGGTACCAATGAACGACAGTAGCTAGATCTTTCTAGTCACTGTTACTCAAAAACTTGGAAATAAAGTCTGAAAGAACCTATTTCTGTCTGTCTTCACAACTTGCTGTGTATGGGTGCCAGGCAGTTGTCTTCAAGGCTTAAAGAACCACCATTTTCTTAGTGACTATGACCTCAGCTTTTTAATAGATTTTTCTAGAAGCTTCATTGTTTCAGTCTCTTACTCTGTTTTTCTTTCAGGGACACTTAACTAGTTTCCAGCAGTCAGCCTTTAACAGAGTGATAGGGAGTGTGTCCTCTTCCCCTCGGCAGACTTTGGATTACGATGATGAAGAGACAGATTCTGATGAAGACATCAGGGAAACATATGGCTATGACATAAAGGTAAGTAATCCAGTGTGGCTTGTCTACGTGGAGTTAATTCAGAACACCTGTTTTCTATTAATTTTGATTTATTCCAGAATATTTTAAGCTACTAAGTATGTTCTGCCATGGCTTCTGATACAGAAGAGGTGGTACTTAGTTTTGAATGTTTTAGCTTTGGTGTTTGGGAAAAGTTCTGTAATATTTTTTGTTCAGAATTCTTAAATGTCCTGTGATTGAGTTTCAGAAGGTTCTTTCTATTGCTAAAGAAAAAACTCTTTCTCGGGGGATTTGTATTCATAATACCATTGAGATTGGACATTGTCTTTATGCCTCTTCCAGAGATGTTATGAATCATAAATGAGTAATATTTGGAGAGCTTTTAATTGGTTTCCACTGTAGCAAAAAAAATAAGTCTTTGAAAACTTCATGCCCTGTAAGAAGCTTCCTAATGCCAGAGCTGCCTTCACGTTTTCATACCTTTATTTTCATTCAACCCACGTATAAAAGGAGGTACATCTGTTCAGATTTGATATGTGGAACTGTTCAGGTCTTGATCTCTGGTTCACATTGTGAAACTAGTCCAGTTCAGAAATTGTCATTGTAGTTACACTTTATATACATATTTTTTTTCTAGAGGAAAAAAAAGTCATGAGAGAAGGCAATTGTAGAGCTAGCCAAGCATTGTCATTATGATGTATTTCATTTTAGTACTTCTGAAATATCTTTTTTTATGCGTACAGACAAAAGTGATGTCAATGATTCTTCTTACATAGTGGTTTCTATTTAGCAATAGTGTCATTTCTAATTTAAAGAAGTGTGATTGTAGAGGTTCCTTTAAGGCCCACTTTCTGCTTTCTAGAGGAACAGTGAATTTTTCAGATATGCTCTGCCTCAATCTCCTGTTGTTAGTAACTTTTTTCTAAATAGCTTTATGCAGTTATGTGCATTTGTCTGGCAGCCATGTGAGATGCCAACAAAAGTAAATGGTATTTGAATATTACAACTTCTATTAGAATATCTTCATTAGAAAAATGTTGCAAACTGTTCTTTGCATTGGAAGTTATAATAAGGCGTTTCTGAAAGATGTGGCACATTCTGAGGTTGTGATGAAAGAAAACGTATGTCAGGAAAGATGGCATGTGCTTGTCTTGTCAGGGTGTGAGGGTATTGCAGGAGCGTAACTTCATTTCTGTTGAGTGCATTCTGTTGTCATGATTTGAAAATCTGTTACTTATCCTTTTGATTTGGATGTCCATCATTGTAAAAAGTAAAAATCTGACAAAACAAAGCAGATAGGGACCAGAAATGTCTTCTGTCAGGTCAGCTAATGTGATTGGAAGAGCAGACAGGTTTTCAGGCAGCCATATTACTCAGTTCTAACCTAGATGCAGCAGAGTTCAAAAGAAATGGTAAAATTACTCAGAATTTAATTTTTTATACTGTTGACTTTCAAGTGTTTCTTCCTTGGGGATGATGAGTTTAAAAAATAATGTATAGAGATTATGCTGTGAAAATAGCTGGTTGAGGAGTTTTTTAATCCTCACTTGTAGGAGTGAGGAAAAAGGGAGGAGTGAATATTAGCAGATGTCAGGGTATCTACTGAAATGGGTTTGTGCCTTCAGATTTTCTAGCTAATATAATGTAAAATCAAAACAAAGTTTTTTGCCACTTTTATGACATTCCTAACCTCTTTCTATTCATGGATCCACACGCATCTATGATATGCATCACATCCATTATATTTGTTTTGAGATGTCAAGCAGCCAGCTTTATGGAATGCACTGAGTACAAACCAGAGCTATCATTAGTCTTTTCCTGAAAGTATTCACAACTTTAAGTATTACAGCCCTTTTTTTTTTTTAATGTTTGTATCTTAAAATTGTTCAAGATTGCCATTAAAATCCTGTTTTCAGGGCAAAATGATTTTTATTTATTGCTGCCATTTTGTGGCCATCCATCTATTGATATTTAGATCCTGTGCTGGATGAAACTTGCTGTTTTTTCCTTTCCCTGTAAGATCTTCAATCATAGGATCACCAAGGTTGAAAAAGACCCACAGGATCACCCAGTCCAACCATCCGCCTATCACCAATAGTTCTCACTAAACCATGTCCCTCAACAAAAAATCCGAATGTTCCTTGAACACCTCCAGGGTCGGTGCCTCCACCACCTCCCTGGTCAGCCCATTCCAGAGCCTGACCACTCTTTCAGAGAAGCAGTATTTCCTAATGTCCATCCTGAATCTCCCCTGGCACAGCTGGAAGCCATTCCCTGTAGTTCTATCACCAGTTACACGAGAGAAGAGGCCGACCCCCATTTCACTACAACCTCCCTTCAGGTAGTCATAGAGAGCATTTCTTTCAATAAATTTACTTTGCATACCTCTGTTTTATTAAAGATGCCAATCTTTATGATCTTGCAGTCAAATTTTTCAAACAAAACTATATAAGCTAAGACTGTCATTGCATTGACTTCTGAAGACCTTATGTGAGGGACTGCTTAGGGAAGAAACTTGACAAATATGACTCACTCACTGATTAAATAATTAGAATTCACTTGCCTCCACAGCTGCTGCATTCTTCTACTGTTTACATAGGGATTTAATTTCTGCCTTTTTCCAGTGGTGTTGGTGTCTATGGTGGGGATACTTTGAAAGAGGGTTTTAGGAACAGCAAACTGTTTGGCCTTAGTAGGATTTACTTTGAGGTAATCATTTGTTAGAGCCAGATGTTACATTTTTTTCTGATGGTCTTTTCCAGGACAATGCCAGCGTAAAATCTTCTAGCAGCTTAGAACCGAATTTGTTTTGTGATGAAGAAATCCCCATTAAATCAGAGGAAGTGGTGACACACATGTGGACTGCTCCCTCATTCTGTGCCGAACATGCGTATTCATCTGCTTCTAAAAGCTGCTCTCAAGGTATTTGCTTTCCTATGAATTGGGATAAAAGTGAACAGACAACTGAAATGAGCAGTCAGAGAGCAAGAGAGGAACTACTCTTGTTGCCTCTGCTAGTTGTAAAGGATATGCTCTCTATAAGAAGGTATAAGAGAATAGCATTGCAGTTGGAATGTCTGGTATATAAATCTGCGTCCATGATTTTTGTGGATTTTTGTTTTTGTGCTTTTTTTTTCTTTTGCTTGGGATTGCCTCCATCTTTAAGTAGCTGTTGTACAAAGTATGTAATTTCTTGTTTTGTTTTCATCTCTTCCTTTTATTATCATGCAACTTGTCTCCTGTCTGAAAGGTTCCAGCACTCCAAGAAAGCAGCCTCGGAAAAGTCCACTGGTACCTCGCAGTTTGGAGCCCCCTGTATTGGAGCTGTCACCTGGAGCAAAGGCTCAGTTAGAAGATCTAATGATGGTAGGAGACCTACTTGAGGTATCACTGGATGAAACTCAGCACATCTGGCGGATTTTACAGGCTACTCATCCACCCTCTGAAGACAGATTCCTTCACGTAATGGAGGTATGATCTTGTGGAAATAGTTTAGTACAGGAAAAAGATCACATCATTTGTACTGTTTTTTTTTTTAAGGGTTCACAAGAGGAAAGTGTTTAACATACTTAATTTCTTTTTATGACAAAGCTACCCAATTAGCTGACTGAAGGAAATGAGTTGATGTAACCTTTCTGGATTTCAGCAAAGATTTCAATACTATCTCTCTTTGTATTCTTCTGGACAAAATGCCCAGCCTGCAGCTGTACAAAAAGATAATGTAGTAGGTGAGCATTTGATTGGTGGGCCAGGCTGAAGGGTTATGGTAAACGAAGATGTATTAGACTGACAGACAGACAGTAGTAGGGCTCTATTTTAGAATCAAAGAATCAATTGAGCTGGAAAGCAAAGGGGCAGGTGTGGATCTTTCCCTTAATGATACCAATAGGACCTGAGGGAACCTGAGACTGGGTGTGGGAGGGGGGAGAAACCTTGACCTTTCTCTTCTGACCAGTGTACCTGTAGAATTCCTTCTTGTTGTTTTTCATGTACCTTACCAAGTTTAGTTCCATCTGTGCCTTGGCTTTCCCAGTTCTGTCTCTGCATGTCTGGATAGCACCCTTGTATTCTTCTCAAGTCATATGCCCATGCTTCCTCTGCCATCTGAAGTTACCTGAGCAAGCTTGAAAAGTGGGCCCATGAAAACCTAATGAGGTTCAATGAGACCAAATGCAAGCTGTTGTACCTAGGTTGGGGCAATCCCAGATATGTATGTAGACTGGGAGCAAACCTCATTGAGAGCAGTCCTGTGGAGAAGGGTTTGGGTATCCTGGTGGAGAAAGAAGCTAGATGTGAGGCAGCAACGTGTGCTTGCAGCCTGGAAGGCCAGCATTATTCTGGGCTACATCAAAAGAGGGATGGCCAGCAAGGAATGGGAGAGGGTTGTCTCCCTCTGCTCTGCTTTTGTGAGGCCCCATCTGGAGTACTGCGTCCAGGCCTGGGGCCTCTAGTGCATGAAGACATGAAGCAGGTCCAGAGGAGGGCCACGAAGATAACCAGAGGGCTGGAGCATCTCTCTTACAAAGAAAATATGAGGATGCTGGCTTTGTTTAGTCTAGAGAAGGCATCAGGGAAACCTCATGGCAACCTTCCAGTACCTAGAGTGAGCACATAAACAAGGTGGAAGCTGTGACAGGACATGGGAGAATGGATTTAAAACTAAAAGAGGGAGGTTTAGATTAGCTATTAGGAGGAAATTCCTTACTCAGTGAGTGGTGAGGCAGTGATCAGAGAAGCTGTGGGTGCCCATCCCTGGAGGTTCTTAAGGCTTGTTAAGGTTGGATGGGGCTCTAGGCTGCCTTGATATGCTAGGTTACAACTGGATCACAGAATCATACAGAATGGCCCGGGTTGGAAGGGATTTCTTTAAGACCCCTTCCAACCCAAGACATTTTGTGTTTCTTTTAATATGGGCAGGCTGTACTTATCTTAGATAATATTTGTATATTGCCAAGTTTCTGTTGCTGGGGAAAGAGCATTGTTTTTAATGTAGGTAAGAAGATTCCAGTTCTCATCAAACTAGCCCACATACTGCTATTTTTAAAAAATATTCTATGAAAATGTGCTGACTTCTCTGCTAATACTGAATGAGGCAGGTGTATGTAGTGATTCTAAACACCAGTTCAAATTGTTCATGCTTCATTCATGCTGTGGCTAAATAATGTGTATGAATGAGGGTTGTACATTAGAAGAGAATGTAAACTCTTGTGTTGGAGCTGTACTGGCATCCGTCCTTCATCCCATGTCATCTGAAGATAGGCTCATTTTGACTGTATATAGCACGGAGTACATTATTGCTATTTCCTGTACCGAACAGTACAGGAAATGCACTGAAGATTATTCCTTATAGACAATAGCATACAGCAACATAAAATGGGCTACATTTTTTTTTTGAACAGTAATGTGTACTGGTCAGTTATCTCATTCTTTTGAGTGCCATCCAATACAGTGGGTAAGTCAAGGTGTTGCCAAACTGCTAGCTTATAGGGCAGTAGTATAAAGCAGATCCTGCTTCTGGAGAAGTTCTGCATTACTATGTTTAGACCTAGGGACCTCATTTCATAAGATTAATTTTCTTTTAATTTTATGGTTTGGGTATAGGTTTTTTTGATGAACAATTTGAATGCCAGCAAATAGCACTTTATAAATAGCATGCCACAGTGTTACACTGGTAGTTAAAAACAGCTTTGTGGGTGGAGGGTAGAGTTCAAAATTTCTGTGATTAATCTCTGTGAATGCTTGTTTGGCCAGAGTTACTCATCTTGAGTTAAATACCTTTCTTTGTCTATTCAGATGCAAAATAGTCTTTAGAGAACTTGTTATAGGGTGGAGGAGCTATATTAAGTAATGTACAGTAAACAGACCCAGTCTTTGCTGCCTGTAGTATGTCCTTAATCTATTAATATAATTAAGGTTAAAGTATATGGCTGAATTAACTCAAACTGAGTCAGTCTTGTTTGTGTGAAGTGCTTTTAAGTAGGACTTGTCACCTACAATGACAATTATAAACCCAATTTTTGATCTGAATTTGCTACTTAAGAGTGTTTAATAACACCAGGTTTTTATTTATAGTGTGTCCTGGTTTGGGAGCTATTCAAATAATGGATCTGTTGCATTCTTCTCTTGCTGGAGTTGATAATACATTTTAAGAATTCAGCAATTGTTCTGTACTAATTTCCAGGATAGCAATTGCTTTTTCTCAAAAATAATTATAGGCAAGACTGACCTAGGATGAAAAACAAGCAAGAACACCTAACAATCAATTTTCCTAACTTGTATTGAAAAGCAGCATGAGTAGGGAGCTGTGATTACTGTTTGTTTTTTCTCCTTACTCTTGCTGATATTTTACTTTTTTCTACTGGACCTTCTAAATTCACTATGCTTTGGGTACTTAACACTTTCCTTTTAGTATAGTGAAGATAAAGATGAGCCCCTTTTATTTAGAATTTGTGACAGTATACTGTTGGATAAGTTTCTTCCACCATGTTATGGTAATAGCAGAGGTAAGTACATCTTAAACCACAGATTTATGGTATGTGGAAATTTGTTTGGAAAAAAAAAAAACGCAACAATCTCTTTTCACCCTTTTATGAAGGATGACAGCATGGATGAGAAACCGCTGAAAATGAGAGGGAGAGACTCGTCTGAGAGGAAGCGGAAACGAAAGCTGGAGAGAGCAGAACAGTTCTTTGGAGATATGAAGCAAAAATCTAAAGAGTTGAAAAAGTTAGAAAAACCGAAGAAAAAGAAGCTAAAACTCACCATGGATAAGACAAAGGAGCTGAACAAGCTGGCAAAGAAACTGGCCAAGGAAGAGGAGCGGAAGAAGAAGCGAGAGAAGGTGGTTGTGGCAAAGGTGGAGCTGGCAAAGGAGAGCACAGAGAAAAAAAGAGAGAAGAAAGTTCTAGATATTCCTTCTAAGTATGACTGGTCAGGAGCTGAAGAGTCAGATGATGAGAATGCAGTATGTGCTGCACAGAACTGCCAGAGGCCCTGCAAAGACAAAGTGAGTTTTTGCTTAGTCCCATCTCAGTCAATTTCACGCAAAGTGAATTCAGTAATAAGGCTGAACAGCTTGAGTAACAGAAGTAGAATAATTTGAAATGAGAAGGTATTGAGTGGTACTTGGGTAGGTATGTAAATGTGAATAAAACTTGACAAACTCATCTCATTCTCCTAGCCACTTTTAAACATGAGGGGAAGATGAAAAATTACAATCTGGAAAAAAAGTACTCTATGTTGGTTGGAAAGTTTAACCTCTTCAAACTGGACTGCTGTGTAACTCTTTACTGGTAATGCAAAACATGCATTGTCTGATTCAAAGAATTCTTTGGCTCAGTGATAAAATGTTGTGGATCACATTCTGCTTCTGAGCAGAAGTGGGATGTGCAGCACTCCTAAGTGAAGTACGTTTTCAGTATTTCCTGTGTGCAGCTTGTGAGCAGCAATGCTGCTGGATCTACAAACTACAGTGCTTCACGTTGCTGTTGGGAAATGGATAATCAACAATTTTAGAATTTATTGGTTTATTACAAAAAAATTTGATCTGCTTTTCTGTGTGACGCTTTCTGTTTTGACTGTCACCTTTTAAGTGTGCGCTGCTTGATGATCAGACCTCAAAATGTTTTTCAGATTAGTTTTTTGCTGCTGTAAAAACAGAAAAACTTTCAGTAATAGCTGTAGGATTGACCCTGTACAGCACTGGTTTGCACCAGACAGTAGGATCAAATATAAATCCAGAAATTTAGTTCAGTCTTTTTTCAAAATACAGATACGGAATGTTCAAATAAGTGTTAAATGGCCATTTTTGAAGTCCTAATCTTAGGCTAAAGTTAGAAATTTCACTGGAAGATAGTTGACTCATAAAGTGGTACGGTGTTTCTACAACTGTTCTCTTGACAGATATTTAGGTTATGTTGGTGTGTCTTTCCAGGAATTGATATGACGAGAGACAGGAGTGTTCTGTTCATGTTATTAAAGAAGGTCATACAAAGTCATCAAACTTACAGAAATAAAACTGAGTAATCTTAATTATATAATCATAGCTTTTCTGGAGATGCCTTCCTTTCCATAAGGCTAGACATGTATTTGCATATTCACTAAGTGAATGCAGTACAAGTGCAGAATGGCAGGTATGGGAGTGTATGATGTCTGAAGCTGCTGCTGTCTAGCATTAACTGCATTACTAGTCTCTTTGAAAAATTCTTTCAGGAATTATTCTTCTACAAACTACGTCTTAGGTATGTTACCACTACTGTTATTTTTACTAATGTGTTTTTGTTTTCATGTTGCTCTGTAAGTCAAAAAGCAGAACTACAGCAGTAGCTGTCGTGGCCTAAAGATATAGAAGGAACTGTTGCTGGGAAAATACTACTTTTTAAACTGAAGCAGCTTGCTAAAACAAGTTCTGTAGTTCATTAATTTGTATCAAACACTTTTTGCATTCTTATTATATCGAGTGGATTTAATAGAAGACATTTTCTTCATAGAACCTCTGCTTTTCTGTCCCTTCTTCTAACGTTGCTGATACAATCTCTTGCAGGTAGACTGGGTGCAGTGTGATGGCGGCTGCGATGAGTGGTTTCATCAAGTTTGCGTTGGTGTCTCTCCAGAAATGGCTGAGAATGAGGATTACATCTGTATAAACTGTGCAAAGAAAACAATGCAGGGACCAAGTAGCCCTGCTCATGCGCCGCCACCTTCTTTCTTGTTGAGCTACAAACTCCCAATGGAAGATCTTAAGGAGACAAGTTAGCAACTGCTTGATGTCTGGAATTTGCTGAGAAATGGACCGCTGAAACCCCTACAGAAAGAGAGGGTTTGAATCTAATGTAGCCACTGAGCTTCACTTCCAAGGATGTACAGACCTGCAGCAGAGTTGGTCCTTTCCTTACAGATGGCTTCCTTCATACAGCAGGAACGTCAAGGCACAGTGGTTCTGACTCATCTATGCAGACACCGCCTCATTAGGAGCTGCAGCCAGTGTTTTGACTTGAGTATTTCCATCTTTGAGAGTGGCTGTTGCTCTTAGAGACTGAGCTAACCCGAGGCTGTTAGATTAGACGCTTCAGGGTGTTAGAAGTCCATGTTGGCAGTGGAGCTGGCCTGGAATTGGTGCCATGGGCTGGAGCTTTTAGCCATACCAGGTTGCCCTAAGGAGGTTTTGGAAGTTGCCTTTTGCCTCCTCCTGCCAACCCCGTGAGAAGGGCAATGTCTTGAGAGAGTTGTCTCCGTATCCAGGCGGCAAACACTATAAGGATGGGAGCAAGTGGATGAATGAATGAATTTCTCTTTTGTAGCTAAAGGGCAGAGGAGAGCTCATGATCTCAGAAATAGCAAAGGTTCTGTGTACCAAAAAGAAACCCAATTCTATTCTGCTAGCAAAATTTTTACCTTAGTGGGGGACAGCTGATCTTCCTGTCCTGAAGGGGGCCAGGAAAAAATGATGTCTATCTTGACCAGAGCTTGTGAAAAGCAGAGTGCTTCCCTTTCTGCAGGGGTGCCCTCTCCTGTTCTAGGCTTTGCTTAGAGTTCTGCCGTCCTGCACGTTAAAGTTGTCTCACGCAGGATGGAGCTGGCAAGGAGGTACAGGGCACCAGCTTCTGTGATCTGTACCCAGGAATGGGAAGGAAAGAAGACAGCCCACTTACCTCAGAGGTTACACTGACATGTGCTTCTGTGAAAAGTTTCACTCACAACTATTTCCAGTATCACCAGGCTACGGGCATGGCCTCGACAGATACCAGCAAGCAGTCTGCAGATACTGTTCACAGTGCAAATTCCCCTCCCTGCTGGCCTTGCTGGATGCGTACCAGTCAGCAACAGTTCTTGTTGAAAGTTACCCCTGGCTTTGCCAGAGGACCAGAGGGCTTGGGGTCATCCTGGGTGACAGTTGTTTTAGTAAATCCATTTTTAAAGAAGGACTTGTTTTTACTTTTTTCTAAATGTCTCAGACTACTGACTTGTTCTATAAATAGATTATTTTTCTTTGATTTTTTTATACTTACCACTGTTAACCAGCAGCACAGACAGAGGTTCACAAAGCAAAAACCTGCCCGTGGGCTTGGGTTTTTTTACTCCATTCCTTCCTTGTAGTACAAGGAATTAGCAGTTACCTTCCCCATTCTAGCCTGACCAGCTGCCTGTGTTTAAATAGGTAAATACATTTCACTTGCTACCTTTGTGTTTGGGTTTGTTCCTATTTAGTGGGGCATCTGGGCCTTAATGACTCCAGTCAGTGCTGGCTTTTGTGTATGTGAATGTCTGAAGCTAGCCACTGGGCTGTCTTGTCCCCCCCCCCTTCCACTCGCTCCCTATTGTGTTTCCATTCTTCTACAGTTCTAGGAGTGTTGTAAGTAGTGTCCAGTCTTACTAGGAGCTGGATTGGGATTTAAAAGAAAATTGACAAAAACAAAAGTGTTCTGTCTTGACTGTTCTGTGTCCATTCTCTTGTTCTCTGATATTTGGAAGTTTATTTATCTGGCAAAATTGTCCGTCCAAAAAGGAAAAAAACAAAACAGCAAAACCTCAGCTCAGGTAGATGAACTTTATTGGTTTGTTTTATTTGTGTCTGCTACCTGGGGAGAGGAAGATGTGCAAAAGAAGAGAGCTAGGGTGGAGGGCAGAAGGTGCAGGATCTTGGGAGCTTTTCAAGTGCGGATTGGTCACTGGCTTCTAATTCCTGCTCCTTAAAGACGAGTGTATTAAATGGAAGCTGTGGTTAAGCATGTGGCTGAATGGGCACCCTAGCAAATTTAAGAGTATTATTTGTTTACTTAGTTATGAAGGAGTCTATGCTGTGGCTAGACATGCCCTCTTTTTTGCATCCACTTACATTTTTTTTCTTCTCGATGTACGTTTAGTTTTGGTAAACTGGTTTAAACAGTTGTTACTTTCCTTCAGGCTTTAACTGATGGTACTACATAAATGTTTCCCTATATGGAGTGGATAGACTCTCTGTCACAGATGTTTAATTGTTCCAGAAGTAGACTAGTACAAGATTTTGTAAAGAATCCCAGTGTCTGTATTCTTTCATGACTCCTAGAATTCGTGACACGACAAGGAAAATGTGGTCAGCATATCCTGTTAACTGTTGAGCATATCCTCTTAACCATTCTTACATTCTGTCGTGATAAAAGTCATTGTTATATGTAACTTACCATCAACTGGAAAGAGTTCTTTTAGTAAATCTGCATTGAATGTGCTTGTTTCTCTGAGTAGAAGGGGTGTGATCATGACCAGAAGGAAGCAAAGAGCTATACAGTGCAGTGGTCAATCGTTCTCCTTGTAACAGGCGTAAAAAACAGTGAGCAAGAAATGGGCAAGTAGTCACCTTTGTAATAGCTGTTTTCATGTGACCGTATGAGGAGGTTTTTACCTTCTCAAAAGGAGATTACTGCACTTCTTTAGTTGCGTGTTTCCCATCTACTTTTGGGTAAGGTGTTCATCAACTGAAGACCATTATTAGCTTTACATTTCTCTGTTTAAACATTTATTTTTAAAAGCATAATTCTTCCCAAAGGATTGCTGATAGTATAAAATTTTGAATAAATGTTGACTTTTTGAAAAATCTGTAGAAATGTAGTTAGTGGTTTAAAAAAAACAACAACAACAAAACACAACAAATTTCAGCTGTGATACTGTCTCCACATCTGAGCTTATAGATTTTTTTATGAAAACATGCAAACAAGTAAACCAAAGTTAAGCTGAGGAAATCATTTTCATAAATGCTTGCTGCAGCTGTAGGAGAAAATTTCTCATGCTTTAGAGACAGCATCTCAGTGTATACAAAATCTTAGCTCTTGTGTATCTAGAACAGTACATGACTTAATACTGAATTCCACAAAGAGTATTAACGACAGTTTGTGTTGTTTCTCTTCATGTGTCAAATAACCAGAGCTGTTGGATGGAAGGAAAAATGGCCAGGACTTGAGCTGTGCCTGGAATCGGGCTGCTTTACTTGCACAGGGATAAACATCACTCCTGGACTCTTCAGTGCTATTGCTTTTAAGACTTATGCTTTTCACAGAGTATCTGTACCTGAATGCGTATGTGGCCTGGACTATTTGATAATGAGGGCTTAACTTAAAACTGATGATGCTATGAAACTGCCATGAGTTATTAGAATGCAGTGTTACACAGCATAAGATAACAGAAACAGATGTCTGTGTGTTTTGTTAGCCACACTATGAAGCTTGCAGTCTTATTTTCAGCTTTTAGAATCATTGAATAGTTTAAGTTGAAGAGGCTACAGAAGGTCATCTGGGTCAACCTCTCCTTACCAAAGCAGGGTTGACTTTGAAAGTAGGTCAAATTTTGTGTATTTCCAGGATGTTTGACAGCCTCTACAATTTCCTGTTCCAGTTTTATAGCATCTTCAGTGTGTATTTTTTTCTAATGCAGTCAGATTCACTTGCTGTAGCTTTCCTACTGCCTCTTCTAATTTTTCTTTTGAGAAGAGCCTGGCTCTCTTTTTTCTATAATTATCCAGTAGGTATTTGTAGTCTGTAGACCATGCAACCTTAATTTCCAGGTTGAAAGATCCCAGCTTAGCCTCCTTTGGGCCATGTTAGTCTTTTAGCAGTTTTGTTGGTTCTCTGCTATACTCTGCTATTTAACATCTATTTTTGTACTGGGAAGCCCCAGACTGATCATGAACTCCAAATCTGCCTTACAAGTGTTGAATACAGGAGAAAAATCACTTCCTTTAATCTCTTGACAGTGCATTTCCTATACAGCCTGGTATGGGGTTGGCTTTCACGACAGGCAGGAGGCATGCTACTGACACTTAGTGTGTCCACCATTATTCCCAGATCACTTGTTTTTTTCCAGATGCAGATCCCATTAACTTAATGAATTTTCTGTCAACCCATTACTCCAACCAATAGTGATGGAACTGAATGAATTTCCTCCCGTGTTTTAGGATGTCCTGCTCTTCTCCTCCCCCCATTATTCAATTTGGTGTTATCTGCAGGTTGCTGAGGGCACATTGTATCCCATCACCAGGTGAGTAAGACATAAAACACTGTTGCTTTCCCTACCAACCATGGAAGTACTCCATTCCCAGCTGACTGTCTTACAGACTTCAAACTGTTGATTGCTAGTCACAGCAGTGCACACAGTTTTCCATCATTTTGTTGGATCTCCATCCACTCCACATTTTTGTTTTTGTTGTAAACAAAGTGGATGGGTAAACATCCACTGTTCTCCCCTTGTCCACAGGACCCTTCACAGAAGGCAACCAGATTGGGCTAACGCTATCAGTGATCATCTTATCTTTCATGGCTCTGAATGTGACTTCAAGGAGAATTTGTTCCCTAATCTATTCAGGGATCAGGGTGAGGTTGGCTGCCCTGCATCCACATCTCGTTTCCTATTCTTCATTGAATATGAACATGGTGGCAGAAGAGTTCATCAAAATCCATCAGGAAAATGATCTTCTGTACAGATATTTCCTTGGCTGCATTCATCATTGTGGCATTTAAGATTAGAAGGAAAAAAAGAAACTACATGAATTGTAGTTTGTAAGATGCATGAACTTTAAATGGCAGAACTGAGCTGCTTTGAGTGCTGCTCACACCTATACTCTGTGACTTAATAAGCAGTGGTGGTCCTGTACATCCAGAGAAAGTTCTGGGCTGGCTGAGTTGAGGTCAGTGTTACTGATGAATAGCCCTTTTCCATGCAGCTCATTACTCTAAAAGAAAGGCATAATATGAATGAGAATGAAGGAGGGCAACTAATCTTTGCACTGGTAGAAATGAGAGAGCCTACAGCTTTGTTCATTCACCAGTAGGCTGCTTACTAGGCAGCAGCCCAGGAATAGCTGTCACCTTTATTTTGTGTTGTTCTAACAACAGTTATTAGAATAAACACCTCTATAGCAAAGCAGAAACTATCTGGATTTTTCATCAGTTGCCCACCAGCCATTCCTCGCTCTCATAATAAGTAGGCTCTGCCTGCCTTTTGAGAACAGCGACTGGCCAAGAGAAACACTACATCATTGGTCATTTTTGTACTCTGGAAATGAAAAATTTTTCGAAAGTGCGAAGTTTCTTAATTGTTCTCTGTGAAATCAGTGCGTGGCTCTGTAAGAAGCTGAGAACTACGGTCTGGCTAAAAGCAGGGCTTGAGGCTTTCTCCCATTAGATGAAAACAGAAAGCAGGGAACTCTTTCAAATCCTGCCCAGCTGCAATCGCTAAGAATGTGTTTGGTCAGCTTGCCTGGACCAAACAGGAACTCTGCTTGGAGCGCCAATAGTCAGCAGGGAGATGCAATAAATTCAGCCCTTATCAAAATTCTAGCCACGCTGGCTTTAGAGGAGTGATAAATGTGTAGGACAGCTGGAAACCGCACAGCAAGAGATTTAGTCCGTTGTACCAAGACATCTCATTACATAAGGCTCAAATGAATGTTAAGTTGCAAGGTAAAGGCATTGAAAGTAACAAGGCTTTATTAAAACCCGGAAATATTTGTGAGGAGACATGCTCTGAATAGCTTCAAAACAAAAGCCTTGCTGCGGTGAATAGTTTTAATCATAGATGGGGCATTGTGTCTAAGTTGGAGCCTTTTCAAAGGCCAATTTTTGGCAGTCACAACTCCCCCCGCAAAAAGATGAGTCCTTTAAAGTTGAGTGTCTGAGTAACTGCTGTGGGTATTGGTATCTAAGGAGGGCAGCCTCCTCAGAACGCAGGACCTGAGAAAGCTGGATTGCCTTGGCCAGCCCAGCATCTGCTTGTAGTGCCTTGGGGACATGCCAGCAGATCGAACTGCTCTATCAGCTTCCCAGTTGAGGTCCATACCATCTTACAGCAACTCAGTCTCCTGCCAGGCTCCCCAGAAGAACAGGATGTTTGCTACTGCTGTTACTGCTTTTTTATGATAATAGCAGTGGAATCTCCATAAATCCAAATGGCGAATCACAAAATGGGTTGAATTGGAAGGGATCCCAGAGCCAACCAGCTCCAACCTCCTGGCGTGGGCAGGGCCGCCACCCAGCAGCTCATGCTGCCCAGGGCCCCGTTCAACTTGGTCCTGAGCACCTCCAGGGATGGGGCGCCCACAGCTCCTCTGGGCAACATGAATTTGAAAAACAGCTCAGATTTTGAGGAGATGTGAGACGGGTAGCAGTTCTGACGATTGGTAATTTAACTTTTCCTTTTATACAGATGGAAATATACTTGACTCACTCTTCCACATCTCTGCAATGGCATTATCAGAGCAAAATACAGAAAAGATTAACATCTAGGCATTATCAGTGTATTGGTAACATTCTGACCCCTTATTTCCTTGCCAGACTTTCTGATAGTCTCTTATACGGGAGAGAGGCAGGAGATCTGTGCCTTATCTTTGCCCAGAAGCATTACTGTGAGAGAAAACTGATGCACACCAGTGCCTGAGAGGCTCTGGTAAAGAAGTGGAACTGTCTGGAGGTACTCCAGCCTCCTTCTGGTGAACCCCGCACTGAGTGTGTGGTACCTTAATATCTCCAGAATTTTTGCATGCTATATGTAAGGAGGGTAACGGTGGACTGGAAAGTAAACACGCAATCAAGTACAGTTTCTGGGTGTCCATGCAGATGCAAGGAACTGAAGGCAGGAGATCTGATTTCCTCAGGGTTGCAGTAACATGCTCGGTCTGTATAGACCTCACAGTTCAAGATTTGATGCTGTTAAAAAATGACAGAATGCACAAAGAAAGTAAATGGCAAATAATGGAAGAGGCTAATAGAAAAATTCCCAACTTGAAACTGAGATTTTTTTTTTCTTGCTGAGTAAAACGCAGTTGTAGGAAGTTGGCAGGTCAGATTCCTTTTGCAGTCAGCAGCTTTTTCCCTTAGGCCTTCCCATTACACCATGGGAAATGCAAAGTAAGGTGAGGAAATAGGGCTGCGTTCCCTTTGCAGGCCCTTTATGCAACTCTCCACATCTTCTCCCTCACCAGTGGGGAAGGTCTCGTCTCTAACCCTTTTAGGGCTCCTAGTTACCAGCCTCCATAGCCCTCTTGAACTGAAGAATACCCTTTTACTTTTTTTATATAAAAAATTATGAACTCTCTGAGCATTGCCCTAACCTTGACTATTTAAAAGCAGATTACAGGTGTCCTTCAAAGGAATTGTTTAAGCAGGTGCAACCCTGTCTCACCTCTGACTGAAGCTTTCCCTTTGACCCCCAGAGCATCCCCTCTTCCATGCAGACAGAGAGCAGGGGGCTTCATAAAATCTCAGCCCTTCAAATAGCTATGGCTGCATTTCTCACTGCAGCCTGTGTCAGCTTTATAACCTTTATCGCAGAGCAGTCAGGTTCAGAGAGAACAGGAGAAGCCCATTATCCCCAGAGCAATACCCAGGTCCTTCTCTACACTCTAATCTATATTGTACATAAATCTGCTGGACTTTTCTGTTTCACTTCTGGGCCACTTGAGCAGTACTGCTATCATTTGTCTGAAATTGTGATATCCTTGGTTTTGATATGAAAATATGCTCTAATTAGCTCTTTGGCAGCCAACAGCCAAAGGGTGGATTTATCTTTTACATGCAAGCTACCCATTTTCACACCAGGAAGTAGATGGCTGGGTTTCAGAAGGGTCATGATTCCTGTCGCATCCCTGAGGCTCTGCTCCTGCAGTTGCTCTGCTCAGGCTGCCCAGCCTCTGGCAAGGTGCAGCAGGAGATGAGCACTGAGAGCTTGTAACAGCTGCTGGAGGGAGGAAGTGGGAAATGCCAAAATGAATGAAGTCTCCGGCCTTGGGAGTCTTTGTTTGCCATTCAGCTATTGCTTATGTTACATATTATGTTACAGGCATATATGTAGCTTGTATAATTGTGTTGTCTCGCAGAAAACCTTTAAATGGTTTAATTTTTCATTGAATTTTTAAGGTTGGAAAGACCATCAAGATCATCCAACCATCAGCCCATGCTGCCTACTAACCACGTCCCTCGGTGCCATATGACATGTTTCTTGAACGCCTCCAGTGGTTGTGACTCCACCACCTCCCTGGGCAGTCTGTTTTAAAGCATCACCACTCTTTCTAAGAAGAAATTTTTCTTAACATCCAACATTTTGGCCATAAACTGGGACAGTTCTGAAATCTGAGCAGGAAAAGCCCTGCACAGAAGGAGAGGGAATGCCAAGCTTTGTCAGTTCACGTGCTGAGCATCCCTACTATTTCCTGTATTCTGTGGGACAGTTCCCCAGCTCTGTCCCTTTATCTTACACAAGCAGAGCAAGCTGGCCTATCTAACATGTCCAACGTGAAGCCTCTGCCACCCCACAGCTGTACAGCATGGATGCAGATTTTCTTGCCTTGGGACCACAACTGTTTGGGCAGTTGTCTGGCAGCCCGTATCCTATGGGGCAACTGTGCTTGTGGAAACCTGCCCAAATGACCATGGTACATTTTCTCTTGCTGTGGAACCTGCAGGCTCTTGCCATGACTTTTGGTTTCTGCCACTGCCATTTCAAAATAAAAGTGCCTTTCTTTGAACCTGGTGGCTGAAGCCAGGGATCAATCCTTTGTGCTTATTTTGGGTTCTTTGCAGTTTCAGCCCCTATTTATCCCCTTCCTGCGCATATTTTGTGAGAATTGTGCTTTCTGTACTGCCGTTTCCACTTAAGCTTAATAATGTTTTCAGTTTGAAAAGGCTGCTAGCCTGGTGGTTATCAGATGGAGAAAAGGCATTGCGTTTGCTCTGGCCTTTGGTTCCCAGATAGCCTAACGGCAAATTGTGTTCCTGGAAGCAGGGAGGTGGCTTGCAAGATTACACAGTGCTGGGGTGGGGGGATACTGTCACACACGGTAGGGGAATGAGGTGGGAGGTGGAGAAGCTTTGTGTGCTCAGCTCACATATGGAGCCACAATCCAGCAATGCTCTCTGCTCCTTGGGACACCGGAGCTGTGCAGTGCCCAGGCCCTGGCTGCTCTCCTACAAGTCCCTGGATGGGTTAGGAGCAGCACCCATCTGCCTTTTGCCCTGTCATCAGCCTCCAGAAAAAGCATGGAGGAGAAGAATGATGTGCCCTTGCCCCAGTGTTCCTCAGCACCCCAGGGGAAGCATTGCTGGAGCATGGGCAGTGAAACAACCCAGCAGCATATGACCAGCAGAAATGCACTCACCTCATCTTGGCTGGTTCATATATTTATACCCAAGTTTCACTTTATTCCATATCTCTTATTTGTTTCTAGCAGATCTATTTCCCAAGTGTTTGCTTCTGCTCGTCCTTGTTCCTCCAGTTTGGCTTAGATATCCATACGGATGCATAATCTTAGGCATCCAGACTGATTTCATCATGTGCATTTTTTCCCTTTGGATTTTCATTGCCTCTGATGGGCTGATTAACGTCCCTCCCAGTTTCCTTTCCTTCTGCAATTTTAAAAATGTGTATTCAGCTCATCTTTTTCTTCACTGATTCTTTGTGATATGTGTTGGCCCTCTTCTCATCTTCGGTAAAAAGAACAAATTATTTTTTTTAAGCTCTCTGATCTCTCAAGGAATATCTCACAAAACCATGCTGACTTTTCCCTTTTTCTCCCCAGAAGACACTGAAAGAGATGTTCTGTTTTAAACACACTTTGCTCAGGATTTTACAGCTTTCTTTCGTATTTGTAGATTTAATATTTCTCCTTGTTGCTTATGTTTACACTGAAGATTTGTTTTCATTTTAAACTTATTGTTGCGTTCAGCACAGTCTTATCTGTCCAGACAGAAGCTGAATAGTTTGTTATTGATTACACTGTTTCCTATCACAGTCCATTAGTTCCTGCCCATTAGTTTGTCTTCTGTTTAAATGGTTGATAAGAATATTGTCACTGGTGCACTGTAGTTATCATTATTATCCAGGGACATTTCTGCAGTGATGCTGATGCACACCACAGTTTTGAGAATCTATATAAACATTTCCGTATTCAATCTCCTCTCTGCCTACTAGGATCCACTGCACAAGGCAAAGAACTATTTGGCTTTGCTTTCTTTATTTTTATCACTGTTGCCTTACCTTCACTATTTTACCATGTCATTGACTGTCAGATGCTTAATCTCCAAGAACATTTTCCCATCCTCACGCGCCAGCGGAATTCCCCACTGCAACATTCTCCCTGGTTTCCATCAGTCTCCGGCTTGAAGAGATGGCTCTTTTATTTGGGCATCTGTTAAAGCCCTGCAGCAGCAGAATCCTGTGTGAATTGACCTGGTCACCCTCTGAACAATACTCCACAGCAATGGCCATGGGTATCACACGTCATAAATTATGCAGTATGTGTGAAGAAAGTATTTCCCCCTTTTTTTTTTTTTAAATCAGAGAATTTCATCCAGCGCTATTTATTACTGCACTATGAGGTGCAGAGGATGATGCCACTCTTGTATTTCCTAGATCTCTCTTCTCGTGACAAAGGGTTGTAGTGTACATGATCACCTTTTGAGTGAATCCATTCCTGCTCCAGATTCCTATAAACAAATCCATTAAGGTAGTGAGGCACTGGAGCAGGCTGCCCAGAGAGGTGATGGATGCTCCATCCCTGCAGACACCCACAGTCAGGCTGGACGGGGCTCTGAGCAACCTGACCTACCTGCGGGTGTCCCTGTTCACTGCAGGAGTTGGACCAGATGGCCTTTAAGGGTCCCTTCCAAGTCAAACTATTCTATGATTCTATGATTCTCTTTCCCTGTTTCTCCTGTGGGAAGTCTAGCAATGTGGATGTGGATCCATTATTGATTGATGAATGTGGATCCAGTGTTTTCTTCCTCTTCTTTCTCTAGTAACTCTGTGAGTGACAGTTCAAACTCTGCCACTGCTTTGCAGGCCTAGCTCTATACCTAAAAGCATGATTTTTTCTCTTGCCCCAGATATTCACCAGCAGATGCAATAAATACTTTTTAAAGCCTTGCCTCATTTACATCCTCGCACCATCACAGTTGTAACATGCCTACTGCGAATAATATCCAGTTCTGTGTACCTTATTTGTGGCCTCCAAGCACGGACCTGATGCCTTCAGATAATGACCTGCAGCAGGATGAGGACCTCCTTCCAGTGCTTTGACTGCTGGTGCTGCAGCCCTGTGGGGCTCCGGGGCTGGTTTTCATAGTTGTGCTTGATTGCAGCTCATGTGGTGATGTGTGGCATGGGAGCTGCCCCACGTCCACATTCCCGGCAAACCCCATGGTATGAAATTCCCATTCAGCCAAGATTCAGCTCTTACCTCGACTAGGCTTGTCATTTTTGGGTCATGCTTTTTTTCCTGCAATTCCACAGCCAGTGATGGGCAGCGGCACCACTGAGTGCAACTGCACTGGAGCCAAGAAGTCCTTGGCCAGGAGTGCTGCAAGAGACTAACGGCACCAGCAAGAGCTTCTCACAGGCAGGCAGGGGGAAAGAGCCCCTTTGCACTGGCCATGAAATCAGTCATGTGTAGGTTTTTGTCCGGCCCTGGGGGGTGGGGGAAGGAATGTGGGTTGGGCGAAGTCTAGGATTACACCACGGCTGAATTTTTTCTTTCCACGCTTTAAATCGCCAGCACCTTTCGGTCCTGCCTTCACCTCTCCTGCCTGCTAGTGCTCCGACAGTGCCATCCTCCAGGTAAACCCATTCCTGCCCCCCATGCCCACCTGTGTCTCGTGTGGATGAGAGGTCACCTCGCGTTCTGCTCGTTTAATCATTTTCTAACTCTGACTGTTCTACTGACGGTTCCTCCGATCCTTCTAAGCAGCTGCTGTCAAGCTCCTGTGAGGTCTCCTCACTCCTCTTTGCCTCCCCAAGTGCTTTATAGGGGGCCGTGCAGGGCAGGGCAGGGAGGGAGGGAGAGGGTCAAAGTGCTGCTTTGCCTGTTGTTTTTTTTTTCCCCTCCCCGGGTGAAGAGTGTCATTTGCTGCCAGTGCCTTTTCCTGCTCTCCCGGTGACAGTATGAATGGATGGCCAAAATTTCCTGCTTTACGCTGAGGCTGAAAGGGCTGCTGAGAGCCTGCAGCAGACCTAGTGGAAGAAGGTGTCCTCAGTGGTGCAAGAGTCTTCAGCAATCCCAACTTCAGTACCAGGATTTGGTGCAAACAGCTGCCCTCAGCCTTTGCCCCGCAGGGCTCTGTAGCTAGGAGGGCATCACGCCCACAAGGAACAGGCTCAAACACCTCCAGCCTCCTAAATTATAGAATCCTAGAATGTTTTGCTTTGGAATGGATCTCAAAGTCCACCAGGATCCAACCCTCCTGCCTTGAGCAGGGCTGCCACCCAGCAGCTCAGGCTGCCCAGGGCCCCATCCAACCTGGCCCTGAGTGCCTCCAGGGATGGGGCATCCACAACTTCTCTGGGCAGCTGTGCCAGGGCCTCACTGCCCTGAATAAAAAATTTTGCTGGCTGCAGAGTCACTGCCAAAGCCTCCTCAGAGAATAGGCAGAGCTGTGGGGAGGCTGTGGCATTTGTAGTTTTTCTTTTTCAGCACACGGAAGGATAGCACCGTCCTCAAAATCAAATTACTCTTATGTCACATCTAGTAAATCACTCTTAACAGCTGCCACCACTGAAAGCAAAAACTCTAATTTCATTTTGTCCTCTTTCTATACCTAAGTATTTTCTGTGCTTTCTGGCTTTCACTATATGGTCTGTGAAGCCAGACCTTAGTAAATGGCAACAGAGGTGACAAGAAGCCCGTACAAGACCTCTCATTAAGTTTCTGATTCTACTCTCACCCCCCTCCAGCTCCAACTCTGTTTTTCAGTCTGTGCTGCTGTGGGAGATGATCCTGCAGACAGATGGGCTTCCAGAAGCAGGAATGTTTTCAGATGGGTTGATTAAAATGAAGAAACTAATAATGGCTTGCACAGGCAAAGCTCACATATGCTCTTGGCACCTTTCTTCTAGCAGGAATCATTATAAGGAACAAGTAAGGGTTTGGCACGCAGGTGTTTGTGCATCTCTCCCCTCTCTTGCCCTCCATAGCCCAAATTTTGGCCTTATTGAACATAACAAAGGAAACTCTTTCTGAAGGTGGGATGGATTACAGTGTCCCTGGTGCTGTTAGTAATGGTGAAACGGTGCCTGCACAACCCAGCCTGGAGAAGGAGAAAGAGGAGGAGGAGACTCTGGAGCGAGGGCAGTGGAACAACAAGCTGGAATATGTCCTGTCGGTGGCTGGGGAGATCATCGGCCTGGGAAATGTCTGGCGCTTCCCCTACCTCTGCTACAAGAATGGTGGAGGTGAGTGCAGCCCCAGCCAGCTTCACTGGTCACCACATTCCCATCATGACATCTGTGTTGAGCCTTGCTCACCACTGGCAGCAGCCGTGCAGAGGTGCCTGAGCCATAAGACTCAGTCCAGGGGCTCCATTGCAGGGTGATGAGGCACAGACCAGTGTGCTTAAGGGTCAGAAAGAACATGGCTGTCACCTGGTACATGGATGCTGCACAGTCTCACAGCTCAGCAATGACCCCTGGCCTCCCTCAGGCTGCACTTGTTCAGAATTTTGTGCCTGCTTTTAGACTAAGGCAGCCTTTTAGGAGAGAAAACTTCATTTAAAATATGAAAGCCCAAAGCAATTCTCAAGTTGGATTTGGTGGTATGTAGGGAGGGAGCTTCTCTCTCAGACTGATGATTAGTTGCTAATTGAGCTCTCTGGAAGGGCAGAGGTGAGGGGATGCAGCACTTGGTGGGAAGTTGGTGGGCACTGGGGAGCCAGGGCTGAAATCCCCTGGCGTTAGCTGGGGGCAATCTCATGGGGCCCGCTAAACTGCTTTCCTCCCAAGGGCACAAAAGAGGATTAGCCGCTGTTTAGCTACTTTCACGCTGTGCTTTGCTTGGTGCTTGTTCCTTTTCACCATGAGCTTGGGAATGTTAGTTATTCTCTGTTGAAAGGGAGGGCTGTTCTTGCTCTCCTTCCCATGGGGCTGTGTGAGAGCAGTGCCTGCTCCCCTCACTGCATGGATCCTGTCAGGCAGCAGGGTCTGGAGCCTGCCTGGCATCACTGCCTGCTGAGTCCTATAGTGCTGGTGGCAGGGGACACTTCGGAGAGGGCTTGGGAGAGCTGCCATCAGCGGTCGGACAGCAGAAGGGTTCCTCAGCCTTCTTTCCCACAGCCTGAGCCTGAAGCAAGGCTCTGTGAAGAGGTGAAGCATGAGGTCTGAGTGCAGTGGGCATCGGAGCTTTTGGGGAAGGCAGAGAGGCCAGGCCAGGCCACAGCTGGGGCCTTTCTGTCTCTGGAGCCCAACCCCATGCTGGCTGCTGTAGGCACCAAGTCCCTCGGAGTGCACTGGTATTTAAAAGCTGCCAGAGGTTTTGTTCTCTGCTCCCTGGGGAAGCCTAGTCCAGGCACTTGCTTCTCAGGTGCTTAATTAGAAGTGAGGGCCTTTATCCTGTCACTTTGTCTTTCTTGAGGGGTATGTCCACACAACAAATAAAGACTCTTATGTATTTATGATGACATCTTTAAGTTCTGTGCAGTGGCAGAAAAAAAATGTAAACAGGAAAAAAAAGTTATTTCCCTATCGTCAGGCACTCCCATGGCAGGCAAGTCTGGCTGATTGGGAAATACTAGGGCAGCCTGTCTGCAGTGTCCCACCTCATCCCATTGTGGCCCTGTAACCCATTGGACTGAGTGTGAGGTGGGACTTCTGGCTGAATACAAGCCCCTTCCCTCTCCCCACTCATACATGCTGGCTAAGCTTCTTAATGAAATCTAGAATTTTTAGTTTGCTTATGTCTGAGGATTGTTATTCCTTCTGAACTTCCATCAGCCTGACCTGAGAGCCAGTTAGCATCCATCTGGCTTGGAAGAGGACTGTGCAGGGGGGAAGGCAAGGCTTGAGTCTCTCTTGCCTAGGAAGATCGTGGAACAGACAGACCATCCTGGATGACATACTTGATCACATGAAGAATGGGCGTGTGATCCGTGACAGCCAGCGCGGCTTCACCAGAGGAAGGTCATGCTTGACCAATCTGGTGGCCTTCTATGATGGAGTGATGGCATCGGTGAACAAGGGAAAGGCGACCGATGTCATTTACCTGAACTTGAACAAGGCCTTTGACATGGTCCCCCACACATCCTTATCTCCAAATTGGAGGGATGTGGATTTGATGGATGGACCACTCAATGGATAAGAAACTGGTTGAAAGGCTGCAGACAGAGGCTGGTCATCAATGGCTCTATGTCCAGGTGGAGGCCGGTAACGAGTGGCATCTTCCAGGGGTCTGTCTTGGGACCGGTGCTCTTTAACATCTTTATCAATGATGATGGAATCGAGTGCACCCTCAGCAAGTTTGCTGACGACACCAAGCTGAGTGGTGCAGTCGACACGTTAGAAGGAATGGATGCCATTCAGAGGGACCTTGAGAGGCTAGAAAGGTGGGCACAGGTGAACCTGATGAGTTTCAACACGGCAAAGTACAGAGTTTTGCACTTGGGCCGGAGGAACCCCAGGCATCCATACAGACTGGAAAGGAGCGGTCCTTGAAAGCAGCCCTGTGGAGAAGGATCTGGGGGTCTTGATAGATGAAAAACTTAACATGAGCCAGCAGCGTGCCCTTGTGGCTTGGAAAGCAAATGGTATCCTGAGCTCCATCAAAAGAGGGGTGGCCATCAGGGACAGGGAGGTGATTGTTCCCCTCTACTCTGCACTTGTGAGGCCCTATCTGGAATACTGCATCCACGTGTGGAGCCCCCAGTACAAGAAAGACAGGGAGCTGTTGGAGAGGGTCCAGAGGAGAGCCACAAAGGTGATCAGGGGACTGGAGCACCTCCCCTACGAAGACAGCCTGAGGGAGCTGGGCTTGTTCAGCCTGGAGAAAAAGAAGGCTGCAGGGTGACCTCATTGCAGCCTTTCAGTACCTAAAGGGAGCTTACAGAGGGGTGGGGAATCAACTCTTTGAAAGGGTAGATAACTGCAGGACAAGGGGAAATGGTTTTATATTGAGGGAGGAGAGATTTAGGTTGGATGTCGGGGGGAAATTCTTTACAGTGAGTGGTGAACTGCTGGCACAGGCTGCCCAGAGAGGTTGTGGATGCCCCGTCCCTGGCAGTGTTCAAGGTCAGCTTGGATGGGGCCCTGGGCAGCCTGGTCTAGTATTAAATGTGGAGGTTGGTGTCCCTGCATGTGGCAGGGGGGTTGGAGATTCATGATCCTTGAGGTCTCTTCCAACCCTGGCCATTCTGTGATTCTGTGAGTCTTCTCAATAGATCATCGATGAAGCTGGGCTATTGAGCAGCTTGTGGGACCATCCTTCAGGCTCTGCAGGATGAAAGCTGTTACTGCAATTAATGCCAGCCTGGGGTAACCAAACACCTGATGGGTTTTGTCCTTCTCTGCCTGGTTTAATGGCAGGTCTTGACCAGTAGGTCAGCCCTGGCTGCTGGCGTGAGGGATATACATTTCTGTAATATTTTATTTCCCTTTGCATGTTCTTTTGGTCAGCAAACCCAGGCTGGGTGAAGGTATTACTCTGCATATATCCTCAGTTTTTTGGTGTTTTTATCCACAAAAAGTCAGAATAATCAGTGTAAAAGGAACTGACAACTTGTTCAAAAACCATAATAATTTTATGGCAGGATATTCTCTTTTATTTATATGCAGCTACTGAGACCTGTTTTCTGTGCACACACACACATGCACAAAAAGGCCTAGAGATTATCCTTTCTTATCTTCTTTCCTATATGCTAATTTTCTCAGGCAATCACATTACTCTGAGCAATAGTACTTGAGGAAAATCCCTTTTTCCATGCTCTTCCTACCCTCCTCAGCGTACTTCTTTCCCATTCTGTCCCCATGTGGTATCCCAGAGGAACTTTCTCAGGGCCAGGCTGAGGTTCACAGAATCACAGAATTGCAGGGGTTGGAATGGACTTCAGGAGATTATTGAGTCCAAACACCTTGCTGAAGCAGGTTCCCTACATTTGATCGCACAGGTAGGCATCCAGATGGGTCTTGAATATCTCCATAGAAGGAGATTCCACAGCCTCTCTGGGCAACCTATTCCAGTGCACCATCACCCTTACCATAAAGAAGTTCTTCTCCATGTTTGTGTGGAACTTCCTATGTTCAAATTGTAGGACATTGCTCCTTGTCCTATCCACCACTGAGAAGAGCCTGGCCTCATTAATTTGCCTTCTGCCTCCCCTTAGATAATGATAAACATTAATGAGATCCCCCCTCAGTCTTCCACCAGCTGAACAGATGAAGGCTACTCCACTTTTCCTCATATGGGAGATACTCCAGGCCCTTTACTTGTCTTTGTAGCCCTCCACTGGACTCTTTCTAGGAGATCCCTGTCTTTTTTGAATTGGGAGCCTAGAACTGGATGCTGTAGTCTAAATGTGACCTCACCAGGGCAGAATAGAGAGGAGGACAATCTTCCTTGACCTGCTGGCTATATTCTTTTTAATGCATCCCAAGATGCCATTGGCCTTCTTGGCCACAAGGGCACACTGCTGGCTTGCAGCCAGCCTGTTGTCCACCAGAACACCCAGATCCTTTTCTGCAAAGCACCTCTGCAGTAGGTCAGACCCTAACCTGTACTGATGCTTACTGATGAGCTGAATCCAGCCTCGCGATGGAGCTTATTTCTCCTCTGTGCTGCTTGAATCTGTCAGGTGCCTTTTTCATCCCCTACCTCATCTTCCTCTTCACCTGTGGCATCCCTGTCTTCTTTCTGGAGACGGCACTGGGACAGTATACCAGCCAAGGAGGTGTGACGGCCTGGCGGAGGATCTGTCCCCTCTTTGAAGGTGAGTGGGTTGAGATCGGGAGGCCTGGGGACCTATGAGAGGGCACTGCGCTCATCCTCTGAACACACCTGCAGATCCCAAACCTTCCCAAAATTACGCCCTCTCACCAAACAGTTCCTGTTCTTACATTGCATACCGGATTCCTTTTTCAAGTCCAGATCTCTGGACAGAAACTTTGCACTCAATAAAAATGATCTCCAAGATCTAATGAAAATGCTTCTGGCAGTTGCCAGGAACTTACTTAAAATATACTACTGTCCCTGTAAATCAGTGCTAAGTCATTTTCCTGAGTTTGTGAAGGGATTAAAATCCTCGTGGTGAAAGGTGTCAGCTGTCTTAATAAAGCATCAGATCCACTTCTTGCACTATTTCAGCTTGATTATCCAGTTTCAAGTCATTTTCTGTGATCTCTCAGGTCTTAACTGTTGCTTCTATCCCACATACCGAATCTTTTAGATACTCCTCTGGCACCTATCAGGAAGGTTGCATGTTGTTAACACAAAAACTTCCCAAACAATGTAGAAGGAGAAAGGATGAGAAAATGAAGGGAAACTGAATTTTGGTAGAAGAAATGTTACTCAGCAGCTGGAGCACTGTCATGTGCTTCTGTCCCTCTGAATGGTTTTCCAGCCACAATCTGTCTATACCCTGTCCAGATTCCCAGCCCTTCCCTCAGCCTTGGGGCTGGGCCCCACAGCGTGCTTCATGTGGACTGCCCAAGGCCTGGAGATGCTGGGCAGACTCAGCTCCCTGCATGGCTGGCCAGGCAACATCTGATGACTAGAACCTCAGTAAAGCTGCATTTCTAGCAGGTTCTAAGAGCACATTCATCCCACAATGACTGCTCTCCAAGTCCATCTGCTGGTGCGGGTTGTGTTAAAGTACCTGCACAGATGGTGGGTTGTGGGAAGGAGATGATGGCATGAGTGGCTGACTTGTTGGTGTAGATCCAGCAGCACAGTCAAGATGTGGGGCAGGGATGCAGCACAGTGGGGGCTGTCAAATGGAAAGGCACTGAACTTTGGTGAGGCCTAGTCCCATCTCTCAACATGTTGTTCACTTGGGGTCTCCTTTCTGCAGGAATTGGTTATGCCTCACAGGTCATCGTTGTGCTCCTGAACTTCTACTACATCGTTGTCTTGGCCTGGGCCTTGTTCTATCTCTTCAGTTCATTCACCATTGACCTTCCTTGGGGCAGCTGTGATCATGAGTGGAACACAGGTGAGTGTGGAGGACCCTTTGGCTCCAGGAAGAGGTATGCCTATGCTGAACCCACGAGACACAAAACTGGGGCTTGTAGGTGTGGGGAGCCCCCAGTGATTGTGCTGCTGGTGCTTTGGGGAAGAAGCTGCAGCCACTGAGGCTATCTTCCTCTTTGGCAGTGATGAAAAATCCCATAATCCTGTTGCGTGTTAGCCACAGAGCCAGTGCTGGTTGGGACTGCTCACTGTGCCTGCTGGAAGGAAAAATTAAATGCCATCTTCTTGATTGTCCCAGGTTTCTTGCCAGCCTTGACCTGGAGGGATCTTCTTTGGTGCGTCTTTGGGACTACTCAAAATTTGTCTCTGAGTCAATACTAATGAGTGCTGACATTGTGGATGGAAAGGGAGCATTTTTTCTGATCCTGCAGTACACCAGCCACTACTACTCACACTCCTTCCCTCCCTGGGCTTCTCCTACAGGGAACTGCATGGAGTTCCAGAGGGCGAATTCAACCCTAAATGTGACCAGTGAAAATGCCACCTCCCCAGTCATCGAGTTCTGGGAGTAAGTAAAGGATAGGCTGATATCTTTCTTCCAAGGCGAGCAATCCCTGGGCAATGAACCAACCTGCGGAGGTACTTCCTATTAAACCATGCCGGTCAGAAGAGGTCACAGTGAGCAAGCTGGTCAGATCAGGGCAAAGGCTCTTGGGGACAGCGCAGTCAGTCAAGGATGGCATCACTGAGTCCGTGGTGTTTGTCCAGAGCTGTGCTGGCGTGTCTCAGTGCCAGTGCACTTGTCCTTCTCTTACACCAGAGGTGTCCAGCCTTTTGATTTGCCTGGGATGCACTGAGTGAAGAGGAATTGTCTTGGGCTGCATATAAAAAATATAATCTTGCTAACATGTATAAATAAGAAAAGCTTTTTTTTTTTAAACATTTTTCATTAAAACTTATAAAGGGGGCAATAGAACTAGTGAGATGGACATGTAAGTCTTACAATATATTCACATACCCCTTGACTCTTTCAGCTTCTACCTCTCATTGACTTCAATGAAGGCCAGCTGACTGTGCAACACCTTGCCTCACTGTTGCTTTACTTCCTCTGATTCTTGATCTTTCCTCTTCTCCTTTATTCCTCTGCTGTTGCTCTCCCCCTTTCCCTATTTGTGCTGCTTCTCTCCCTGCCTCCTGTCATGTTCTTCATTGCCACCCATGAACTCCCTTACACAGTTGTTTCCTCCTGCAATGCAGGTGAACTGGCTGTATGTTCCCTATCTTCAAACCATGGATCAGACTTACCAAGGGTACAAACCTCATTAAAATTAGGGTCACTGCCACAGGAAATGAGAGCCATAACCATGTACTTGATCGGGATATATATATAGATTGCAGCCCTTGACCTGCCTGGTGCCTGTGTCCATGCTCAGGATATGGGTCCTAAGACTGCAGCTGGAAGCAGGGTGAGATCTGCGGTGATCCACTCTGCAGCATCACTGTGGTGGGTCTTTGTCTGCATGTTTTGCAAACTTTAGCATGGTCAGCTGTTGAGGAGGAAACCTTAAAGCCTTTTGAATCACTAAAGGAATCCATGCTGGTGCAGTTTTTATTAGATAGTAGATAATGAATATTAGATATTAGATATTTTAGAGTGGCTAATATGCAAGCCATTCTGAGGGCAGAAGCTCACCAAAATGAGAACAAAGTACCGGGTTCAGCTTGCAGCCTGGTAAAATCTGTGCCCTCATTTTCATGGTCTCCTTCCCTTGTGCCCATGCACTACTTACTCCAAAGTACAGAGTTCCTTTATTTCTGGCATGAAGGCTTAGACCTGCTGGCTCTCTGATGAGCAGCAGACCAGCACCAAGTCCTTGTTGAAAGACTGAGAAGGCAAGCCCTGCTGCCACTATAGATTACCCTGGTGAACAGTGGCTGGTAGAGGGCTCTTCCCTCACTGCCATGTGCCACCAGCACAGAGCACATCATGTCCCTGCAGCATCCCTGGGGCAGCACAGGGCTTGAAGCACTTCACTTGCATCTGCCTGTGAGCAGAGAGATCGTTACAGGCTGAAAGACACTGAATACATACATTGCTGCTAATAAGCTTATGGCATTTATTACTTCCATAGTTGGTATTTTTCTCTTCTCCTACAGTTCCCTTTTACTTTTTTCCTTTAAACTGCTTGCAGGCAGTTAGATGCTGTTATGAACTTAGGCTGCTTTTCCTGAGGCTGGCTGCTGGAAAGGCTGATGTTCACTTTACCACTGTGAGCATCCCTGTGTTACTGGGAAGCCAGCACACAGGACTGGAAATTTCCAGTGTAGTGTTGGGGAAGGAGTGCAAGAGGCAGGAGTTTCCTAGGGAAGCACTGACCTGCCACTGGGGTGAAGGCACACTTCTGTGGCCTTTCCTGGCTGCGATACAGTGCCCTGTTAGTTACACACTAACTGGTTACTCCCACTGGTTACAGAGTCCGTGCCCCTAGAAGCAGGAAAGAAAGCAAGATGAAAATAAAATATTTAGAGGAACAGCCTGATTTCCTGTGAACCCATCTTATCCTCTCAATCCATCTCAGACTGTGGTTCTCCAGGAATGCAACCTTTATTTGAGGATAATTGCAACAGGGTGGGTTTGTGAGCATGCTGTACACACTGCTACTGGGGCTCTAAGGTAGCACACGTCCTTCTCTGCTCATCTCGGGACTGGGGTTTGGGACAGTGTTTCACACTGAGATCCATTAGTGCAGCATAGAAGACAGAAGGAGGAGAACGAATTCTTGCTTCTGTAAATGGTGAGGAAGACTTGACATACTCAGAAAGTTGCTTTAAGACAAGGGTGAGACTGTAAGACCTTGGCCTTGTAAGCTGATAAGTGCAAGAGGAGAAGAAACACTGAAGTTTGGAGAGGGAAAGGAAAAGAAATGTCTTGGCCCAACAGCCCAGCTTGAGAGCAAGTGTAGAATCCATGTGTGAACCATCAGGCTGGTAGTACTGGTCCAGCAGTCTAATTCTAGGAGTGGGCTACAGTTTGATAGCTCTGCAGCTTGCAGCTCAGAGCTGGGTCTTGTGTGTAGAACATCCTTTCTCCTCAAAGTTGTAAGGTGTTCCGGAGGTGTGGTGAGAGGTGTGTTGGGAACAGCGGTGGCCAACACTGGAGACACTTGGGTGCTGTTTTCTTCTCCCTCTACAGGAGGAGAGTGCTAAAGATTTCTGATGGCATCCAGCACCTGGGCAGCCTGCGATGGGAGCTGGCTCTGTGTTTGCTACTGGCTTGGATCATCTGCTACTTTTGCATCTGGAAAGGAGTCAAGTCCACAGGAAAGGTGAGTTCTAGGCTAACATTGAGCCTCCAAGTGCAGGCCCAGGAGACCTTGCTATCTTTGTGTGTAAGAGGCGGCTGCAAGTTCCCTTCCCTCCTGCTGCAGCACAGTTTGTGCCCCTGCTGGATATTTTAAAATTCATTAGATAGTAAACGCTCGTGTGCTTAAAGCTTTCTCTGCCTCAGCATCACGCGGATCTTCTTTTTGTCTTTCTTGTTGGTCCTAGCTCTCCCTATAGATGCTTGCATTCCCCATGTATAAGATTTCCTTTTTTAGCCACACTGGTTATCACAGAGGTATTTCTCTGAATTTTTCTGGGGCAGGTTAATGTGACTATTCAACTCTACCCTGAGCTGCCCCATCCCTGCCTCCTCTCTCTGTTGCAGCACTGACACAATTACTTTGTTTCTACTTCTGCCTCCTGACCCATTCCCAGTCTGGAGGCAGCAAAAACAGATGGAAGTGAAATTGTTTAGTATGTTATCTAGATGACGTCTCCTCAGTGTGCTGGGTCATAAATTGTAGCTGCATCCATTTCCATCAAGTTGATGGCATGGATGTTATCAGTTCTTCCTGCTTCCAGGATAGTCCAGAGTTATGAAACACAAAGGCAAAGTCAAGCAGCTTGCAGAGACAATATTTCCTTGTTTCCATGGAGTAAAATTAGAAGAAAAGAGCAACTGCTTGCTGTAGTGGCCTGGTAAAAAAAAAAGCAGAGGCAGTATAATAACAGCAAATATGATATGAAAGTACAGCAAACACAGTGTGGGAAGTGCTGAGAACAAATCCAATCTATTTCAGATCCAAGTTCAGTGCTAAATGCAAGCGATTCTTAGCAAAAAGGGCTAGCAATGGTGAGATCTTACCCTTGAAAACAGAAACCTTTCAGTAGAGATACATGGCCCATTGGTTTATCAGTCCTTGAACTGAATTTGTCCTACGCAGAACAGTTTTGCAGCAGTTTGCATCCTCAGATGCAGAGATTGCCTGTCCCCAAGGAGCTCTTGCAGATGCAGGAGGTTGTCACAGATGGAATCACTTTGCCGAGGCATGTGGATCAGGTTCAAATAAACCCTGGATGTTGTTGACCAGCATGTGACAGAACGATCACACAGGTCTCGGCAAGGTTCCTAGTGATGGAGCAAGAGCTAACAATGCCCAAGAAATAAAAAGATTGGGTTTGAGCCAAGCATTGAGTAATATCTCATCGGATCCAGATGTTCATGTTGTTAGATAGAAATTTGGAACTCTCCATTCAAGAAAACATTCTCCAAATCCAGGCCGCTGGTCTCAGTGCAGATGTAAGTGACTGTTGAGTGAAAAGTTCAACATGTGAGCTCTTGCAGGCACACAGGACATTACCAAGTCCAGAATATGAACCGTATACAAGAGAACAAGCAGATTGTGTTCTGAGCTCCTAAAACTGATGTTATTTAGAAATCCATCTGAAAGCGTGCAACCTGCTACCCTGGAAGAAAATGCACCAAGGTTGAAAGGCAATGCATTATTTTTAAGATTTCTGTTTCAAATATTTTGATTTCATGAGCTGAGAAATATTAGACTTCCATCCTGTCATATCCTGAAGCAATAATTTGGTTCTGTGGTAAGTACAGAGATGACTGTTAAACTCTCAGGACCCATAGATTTGATTAACTGTCACTGAGAAGCTCTAAATCAGAGCCTTCTTGAAACCTTGAGATTGAAATGAATGATGGCATTTGCCAGTGTTGAAGAATGTTGTTCCCGGGTTCCTTCAACATGTAGGATGTAGATTCAGACAGACAGGGATGAAGCTGCTTGCGCAGACATCTCAGGCAATCATGAGCCCCAGCAGGGAGATGTTTTTCACTGATCTCTGTGACATTACCCAAGACTGCTGTGATATATAGAGCAAGGTGTATTAAATGCATAGAGAACTTGGGGCAGAGGTGATAATCGAAAAGTTTGTTTTTCAAGGATAGGACACCACTCAAATCCGTCTGTCCTTCTACATAACAAGACTGAATCACCAAAACGTGTATCTCAACTTAGAGCAGGGCTCTAAGGCACAGTGTCAGGTTCTTTGGATGTTGTTTTATTCAAATAAAGTATATCAACAGGATGGATCCAGAAAAAATCACTGCGTGTCTCACAGAAGATATCCAGGGTAGAGAGAAGGTGATTGTGTTGCCCAGGGAAATCATCCTCTTGCTGCTGGCAGTACTTACTCTGCTGCAGAAGCTGCTGTAGCAGTGACAGCCCATCCCTGCCATCAGGGAATGGTGTGCTTTAGGGGGATTTCGAAAAGGATCGTTCTGGATGGATGGGCAGGTGGGAGAAACGGATGATTTCACAGCATCACATATTGTGGTTCCTCTAGAGAAGTTCTTTAGTTCTTCAGTGTGTAACTGTTGAAGCTGAGAAAAGAGCTGTTAAGATTAAGTCGAAGTGTGCTGATCAGCACGTCCACACAGGAAAAACCTGAAGGAGCAACATTTCTTTACTGGCCCAGTGTGATACAATAGAGCAACTGTTTTAAAGGTGATCAGTAAGTCTTGAATGTGCAGGAGCAATGCAAAGGCACTAATGACGCTACTTGAACTGCTGGGGAGGCTGCATCAGACCTCAGCTAGTTTGACAATTTGAAAGCACAGAGCACAATGTGGTACTGTGGCACACTACAGCAATTAGCAACTGAGGTGGGGATGCATAGCCCCCCTGCTGATGCAGACATGTATTACTGCTGTCTTCGGTGGAGTTGCTCTTGTGACAGACTAACTCTCACTCTGGTTCACTCCTAGGACTAGTAATAGTTTCTCTGGCTCCAAACATGCTGTGCCATGCCACGCGGTTCCTGGGCACGTATCAAAAATGCATTTCTTCCCAGTGTAGGCTAAAGCAAGGTGCTTGGTGTGCTCATGTCTGTTCCCATGTCCCACTTCCAGGTGGTGTACTTCACAGCCACGTTCCCGTACCTCATGCTGGTAGTCCTGCTGATCCGGGGAGTCTCCCTGCCTGGGGCATCCCAGGGAATCCTATTCTACCTTTACCCAGACCTCAGTCGACTCGGGGATCCTCAGGTAAGGCCAGTGAAAAAATGAATGACTGAGCTGTGGTTTCCTGGATGCCTGTGGCTATCCTCTTTCCTTCTTTTTTCTTTCCATACTATCTTTCTTCCAATTCCTTCCATCTGTCTCCTCTTTACCTACACCAGGTATAAGGCAGGACTATGATATGGATGGCCCTTGGCCTTCCCCTGTGCCCTTCCTGTATTTTCTCTTCTGAGGTGGGTCTGAACTGCCTGGGAGCAAGAACACAGGTGGCAGAAACCATCAGTGGGTTTAACCCCCTCAGAGAAAGCAATGTCAACTGAACCTGTCATTTCCTGGGGATACCACTGTGCTCAGGGGCTCTGTAATGTCTGGGGTTGCAGGGGTGAGGAGGAGGAGCAGGAAGGAGAGAATGAGGATGACTTGATGCACCCTATGACCTGGCTGTCCTTCTTCCCCCTCAGTTCTCATTGAGAAATTCCTGCCTGCCTGGCCGGACAGTCTGTGCCTGACTGCTGCTGTTAATCTCTTTGGGACAAGTTCTTCCACATTAAATCCTGGCTCCAGCTGAGCTGCTGTACCAGCCTTTGTGTGAAGGTGTTTCCAAAGGAGATTAAAGGGTGCCTGCTTGGAAAATAGGCCAGCAAAACCCTTTGTAACCTCATTAACTCTTTCTGCTCTAGCCCTGGAGTGACTCTGCTGTTAATTTTGCAAAAGTGGGCATCTCTGCCTGATGCAAGGAGCAAGGGTCAGTGGAGTGTGGTGATGTGCTAGGGCTACTGGGGACTCTGAATTTGCCAGTGCCACCAGCATGGTGTGGCTCTGGTTGAGCAGGTTTAACTTAGGGCTTCCAGTCTGCAGCTGAAGGAGATCTGGTTTTCGTCATGTGAAGTGCTCAGAGATCCTGTCCAGCATTCTGGAAGTTGCTCTCATTTGTGTGCCCAAGCAGTGGCTGAAAGGCTTCATTTTGCACTGCCAGCTTCAATCATGCTCTCTCAGCTGCAGGGGGGAGGTGGGTAGGACAGCCCTGCCTCCTTGTGAGGTGCAGAGGAGTTGGAGGGGGTTTTCAAAAACTCTCAAGAGAGTGTGGACAGGTCTGTGGTCATATTGTGTGCACTCTGTGTGTGCTGATGCGACGTGAGATCCTTCTTCCAATTTCCAAGTATGCTCCCTTGCTTCTGCAAAGCCCTGTGCTCACAGGGGTCTCACCAAACTGGGTAGCAAGTCTTGCATTTTCTTCATTTTTCTCCTATTGGATAGGAAAGGTAAGGGTTAGTGCTCCAAGCCCTGCATGTGCACACTATGCCCCTGCTGCCATGCAGGGACAGTCGATTTGTGCTCACAGGGCAAGACTGTGAATGCTTACTTGCAGTCCAGCGCTGCCTGGAAAAATGCAAAGTTCTGCAGTGCCTAGGAAGGGATGCTGGAAATTTGAAAAAAAAATATAATAACCTCTTCAATCTGAGCTGTGTAATAAGGAGTCTCAAGGGGAGGTTTAGATAAAGGGAAAACAATATACAAGGGGACAAAAGGATAACTGCTTAAAAGTATATGAAAACATATGTGAAAAGAAGGGATGAATTATTTAGCAGATTCTACCAGGGGAGAAGCAGCCAAGATGTGATTAAGTGTCTGTGTGGAAATCATTGCTTTTCACCTGCTCAACGACCTTGGACAGAACCATGAAATCCTGTGCACGAGAGCTGACTGATGATTAATCATAGAATATCCTGAGTTGGAAGAGACCCACAAGGATCATCCAGTCCAAGTCCTGGCATGATGGTCTCTTCCAGCCATAAAGTCTTCGATTCCCTAAATCTTCCTGCACCTTCCTCTTCCCATTCTATAAAATGTTTACAATTAAAAGGTTAAATGCAAAATATTTGATATAAAGATAAATCAGACATACAGTGAAACTGCTGAGCAAGTTTTGCATAATAAAATCTGGTCTGCTCAAGTAGAAGCAGGTAACAGCAAAATCATCTGAGAGAATTCATTTTGAACTGTGGGCCACAAACCTAAAAATTCCCCCCAAACCAACCCCATTGTTTGTTTCTTGTTTAATATTGTGTATTTTTAAAATAGCATACTAGCCAATTGCTGAGCTCGTTTCCTTTTTGTCCCCCCTTGACTGCACTTTTTGAACTCCAGAAGGTTCCTCTGCTTTCTGCAGTACAGACTGGGTTTTAACAGATAGGGGAACTCAGGATTGCTCGCCACTTCCTCTCTTGATCACTCCACCCTTCCCAGTGTTTTCTGTGATAATTTTATGACTTGTTTACTTCAGTAGATAACTCTGAGATTTCCTGATGTGATTATGGAGAGAGATGCAGAGCGGTCCACTTGCAGGAAGCTGAAATGAAAAAATTCACACTAAAAATAAGAGTTAAGTGTGGGCAGTTTGTTGTTGGAGCAACTTTTTTCTGGCACTGGCAGATTCTCTATCATTCAATGCAAACCATGACCAGACACCATGGTAATGGACAGAGTTGAGGAGCTAACTGATGAGCTTGATGCAGAAAGTGCTAGCGATGTATTTGGTCTTGCTTGAAAGAGAAAAAATTCAGTGGTTTCTTTTCACTCTGGTATCAGTCTCAAATATTTCTAGCTAAATATTATTAGATTTACTGACTGAGAAAAGGAGAGTAAAATTTAGAAGCCTTGGAGAATGTCCATCTCTGCACAAGAAAAAAGCGCTTCTCAGAACATGTCCAAGACCTCTTGCTTTTGTTTTCCCCCAAATTTCCCCAAAACGCACTGTCTTGTTGTGTCTGCTTGTGCTTTACCCCTCGAGCCTCAGAAAGTCTTAGTACGAAGAAGAGCTTGCCATAAGGAGCTGCTTCCCCTGTGGCCTCTGAGAACTTCTTGGCCATGGGCCCCTGCAGTCATGCTGGGGAAGGGTTCAGAGCCTTCAAATTTGGGTCCCTCCTGCTGCTTGCTCTGCCGCCAATGAGAGCTGCTGCTTCCCAGCAAGAGGTGAAGGCAACCATGGGCATGCTAAATATTATTTGTTCCCCTTATTTGTTTTTTTTTCCCCCCAGCAAGCCTTTAGCTTGACCCTACGTGCTCGTGTCATGCTATTGCTGGCCCTGTTTCCCCTTCATGAAGGCAGCATGTTTGTTTTTCAGGAGAATCATACAGCCTGGAGCATCCCTCATCCCTCCCCATCACCTTGGGGAGGAGGGCAGAACAGCTGTGTTTCTGGGATGAGCCAGAGCATGTTATTTTGTTTTTGTTTTTTTTTAACTTATAGTGTTTACAGAAAGTGTAGAGGTGGGGGGCTCTCCTGGATGCAAAACCATAAAACCATAGCATCAACTAAGGTTGGAAAAGACCGCTAAGATTATCTAGTCCAACTCCAACCTATCACCACCGTGCCCACTAAACCACATCCTTTAGTGCCACATCTACATATTTCTTGAACACCTCCAGACATGGGAGAAGTGAAGGAGGTGGCCAGGTAACTTGGCACAGCCCTCTAAAAAGGTACTAATTGAACAGCAGCTGAAGGCTTGCCTAGATTTTGCTCTTTGCTTTGCACTACCCCAAGTATAATGCCCTATGCAGCAGGGACTTACTCTGCGCTGTGTCTTCCGCTGGCTGCTGGGGGCATCTTGGCACTTTCCAGCATGGCCCCTGCGTGTGATGTATGATGCATGCACTAGGCTTCCTAGAATAGAATTGTCTGAGTTGGAAGGGACCATTAAATGTCACCTAGTTCAGCTTCTTTGCAGTGAACAGGGACATCCACAGGTTGATCACATTGCTCAGAGCCCTATCCAAACTGGCCTTGAGTGTCTTCAGGGACAGGGCATCCACCAGCTCTCTGGGCAACTGGTGCCAGTGCCTCACCACCCTGATTGCAAAAAACGTCTTCCTTATCTCCAATCTAATCTCCCATTTTTTGGTTTGAAACTATTTTCCCTTGTTCTAACATAGCAGACCCTGTGAAAGAGTCTGTCTCCTTCTTTCTTGCAGACCACCTTTAGATACTGAAAGGCCACTCTCATGTCCCCCAGAGCCTTCCCTTCACCAGGCTGAACAGTCCCAGCTCTCTCAGCCTGTCCTCACAGGGGGCTGGATGCACTCCAACTGGTCTACATCTCTCCTGTACTGAGGACTGGGACACAGTGCTCCAGGTGAGATCTCACCAGTGCAGAACAGAGGGGCAGAATCACATCCCTGACCTGCTGGCCGTTTTTTTTTTTTCATGCAGTCCACAATGCAGTTGGCACTCTGGGCTGTGAGGGCACATTACTGACTCATGCCCAGTTCACCATCCACCAGTACCTCCAGGTCCTTTTCAGCAGGGCTTTGTTCCACCCTGACATCCCCCAGCCTGTACTGACAGTGGGATTTGCCACAACTCACGTGCAGACCTTGCAGTTGGATTTATTGAACTTCATGAAGTTCACCTGAGCCCACTGCTCAAGCCTGTCTGGCTGTCTCAGGATGGCAGCCCGTTCCTTGACTGCACCACACAGCTTGGTATCATCTGTGAACTTGCTGAGCATTCACTCTGTCCCACTGTCAATGTTGAATAGCATTTTGCTCTAAAATACTCTTTACTATTATTTATAAGTGCTGTGAGGTCTTCCTAAGGAAGGATCTGTTTCAGTTCAGGGGGCTATTAAATTCTAGTACGTGTAATAAAGCAAATATTGCTAAGAAAATTAAGGGAGGAAGGAAAATGTTCTCTGATAGGCCATAACCATCTCAAATAACTGCAGCTCAGGTGTGAACGCTTTGGTTAAAAACATAGAGTAGGAGGTTATTACAAACTGGAGTAAACAACATGTTCAAGGAAATTGAATTACGAATTAAATAAACTTGGATGGCTTGAAAAACTGCAGACAGCAATTGTAGCAAAATACCCAGTCTGCCAATGTGCCAGCAAAATCTGAACAACAGGATAAACTTCAACAGCGGAGCTGCAGCCAGAGAAGAGCAGCATGCTTTTCTGCAGGGAAAAGAGAGCCTTCCGTGACCCCATCAAGCCCCTTTAGTTGGAGTGGAAATATTAAAATAATGAGAGGCTGCTGTTCAGCAGCATGGGGGGAAGGGGGGGGGGGGGAGATATTGAAAGGGCTGGAAGGAACATTTCTCTGAGTCACAAGAGGGAAAGGATTGAGCACAGGAGGCAGCTCGGGGAGAGCAGATGTGAGCTACTGTTTCCAGGAGTGGGTTCTCTTTGTAGGCCCCATGAAACTGTGGGGCTGAGATGGGGTGAGCTGAATACCCTTCCCACTCCAGGTCCTGAGTCATGCTGCTGTTACTCATCTCCATAACACCCATGGCATCAATCTTGTTGGAGTCCATCAGCACTCAAGGAATGTGAGAGATGCTAGGGGTCTGGGAAGGAAGTAGAAGTGGGTAGTCTTTTACTCGAGAGCTCCAGTAGCCTTTTAAAATGAGAAATAGAAGTGTGTACAGTCTGAGCTGGTGCTCACAGTCACTAGGACTGAGTAGGATCAGAATCTCTGTGTATAATACTTTGCTTTGACTGCACTGGTTCACCCACAGGCTACCTTGCTTCAAATGGGAACACATGCTGAAGCATGACCTGTATTCCCTACAGACATCCTTCTGGATATGCACCCCAGGCAGTGCAGCAGGAACCTGTAGACCCCATTCTAATCTCTGCTACACATCGAGGGTATTGCTGGCTGTAGGAACAAAGCCACTTCATGAGTCACAGAGCTAATGAAGCTTGGTGTCTTGATATTTGACTTCTACCATCATCTGGTAAAGCACCAGTTCTTTTCCTGCCCTTGGGATGTTTCTCATGTCTCCTGCTTGTGTGATTTATCTGATATTTAACACTGGTTGACTGCTCCTCCCTGTAGCTTTCCTCTCAGTGGGGATGCTGAGTCTTTCCTGCTCCCTGGTTGTTGTGAAATTCTTAAGTAGTTGGTATCTTTGAGATTTCTGACCACTGTTAAATCAGTTTGAACTGCGGAAATGGACCCAATGTTATGGCAAGGGTGAGGAATGCTGTTTGATGGCAGAAGTCATTTTACCTGAACAAACTGATCTGAAAGTGCTTCAAAAACCTCAAGAGAGTGAAATGCAAGCTGGAATTTTATTGAAAAAAAGATAAAACATAGCACAAGCAATGAACAGCAGAACAACAAATCAAGCCTAACAGAACTTTCCATCCTGACCTGTGAGAAGATGCTTAAATTATTGATGCATGGATGTCAGCTGGATCAACCTGTCTCAGTGCCTTGCTGTGCCCAAAAAGCAATGGAGAAGTGAAGCCCGTGCCCTGACTGCTTACAAATACAATGATTAGGAATTTATTGTGAAGAACATATTGTGAAGAATCTTTAGGAATTAATTGTGAAGAAAATAAATAGATAAATAAAAGACTTTGTTTTTTCCAATCTTTTTCAAATGCAATAGTGAGCTAATATTTTGGTTTCCAAATCTGCCTCCCTACTCCACTCCTCCTCCTCCTCCTCCAAAAAAAAAAAAAGAAGTGCAAAAGACTAAAGCCAACTACTTTTTCAACGTCACTGTGCCCAGAACTAGCTGTTCCAGTCCAACCTTATCATCTGTCTCTTCCCATTCTGCAAATCAAAGATTTGATCTGACTCCCTGTGGAAGGGTTTCTTGTCAGTTTTGACTGATGAGAAGAAGATGGGGCTGAATGTTGACCAAGCTATTTGCAGGATGGCTGGGGAAAGCAGTGACACCAGTGAGTGGTAGCTGGTTGCCCCTGAAGACGTGAGGCCTTGGTTGGGTGTGTACGGGTATAATTCGGAATCACCAAAACCACTGTGTTCCTCTCTGGTGCTTCTGTTCCTGGGATACATCCTCAGGCAGGGCCCTGAGCAAGGTGAGTATTTATCTGAGGACTCACCAGCACTGCTGCTCCAAGGTATAGCCACTTGGAGACTCTTCTCATTAAACTTACCCCAGTAATCACTTTTTTCCACTTTTCTTTCCTCACTGCTTTCCCTTATGTCTCTGGAAGCACCACTGATTGAATGCTTGCCTTATCTCTATTTTATAAACCCTTTAGGAAGAAAGATGTTAGATAGCGATCTTTGTCATTACTTCATTTCTCACTGCTGGTCCCTGCTTTTGCTGTTCTCTGCAGAAGACAGTGGCTATGACTGCATCAGTGACTGCACACAGATAGTCTTTCAAATCTGATTTGTCATTGACAAATGTCAGGCTCTGAGCACCAGGATGTGTTCTTGACAGAGAGATCGAAGTGGAGTTCAGGCTTCGTGGGACTAACATCATTCTAGTATTTTCTTTTGTCCTGTGCGAGCAACTCTGTTTATTTCTAATATTCCTCCCCAGTTAATTTGTTTTTACATTTTGGAACCTTTGAAGTTAGGTCTTGGAGAAAAGGCCACCAGCCATAGATACCTGTGCCACTCAGTGGGACACCAGGTTTGCCCAAATCATATCCCCCTACTCTGCTGGTGGAGGGCTCCTTCAGCTCTCCTGGATAATGCTCACTCAGTCTTTTGCTACCGAGAGACTCTTGAGAGTCACAGTTTTCTGCAGACTTGCCTGAGGAAGATAGAGATGACGATGAAGGTCCCTACGTGCTGTGGGTTTGCAAATCTTGCAGCACCTCCTTTCCCTTTGGCTCTTGCTATCCCCAGGGTGCTTTAGATAGCACTGCAATTCCTTGTACTGCATAACCTGTTTCTACCAAAAACTTGTCTAAATGCAAGGTATTGCTGACTGCCTGAGCACTGATTTTTTCTGCTGATTATGGTGACCCCTGGGTCTCCGCCTCTTCCCACTGGTGCACTGTCTGTGCTCTGTGCCGGCCTTGTCTTCTTACCTCTGTTTGCATCTCCCTTGCAGGTCTGGATGGATGCAGGCACTCAAATCTTCTTTTCGTATGCAATTTGTCTGGGATGCCTGACAGCTCTGGGCAGCTATAACAAATACCATAACAACTGCTACAGGTAACTAGAGAATGGCTCTGCTGCCTTGAGCCTTCCCTTCCCTCGACATCAGTGCAAATAGGCTGGTGAACCGCTGGGGGCCTTTTGAAGTGTCATGCTTTCCATTTCTACTCAAGATGTAAGAAAACACTTAGCAGGTGTTTTCTTCTCAAATCCATCTCTCTATGCTTTGTACCCAAGGGAAATGTCAGGAACTTTCTGTCCAAGTCACGGATGACAAATTCCCTTTTCCAGACCATATGAGACCCATCAAAGCCAGATCCTCTTCGCTAGCTTTGTGATCCCAGTCCACACCACAACCTTCCCTGTTTACATAGGTGGGGGAAGCAGAGCTGTGAGATCAAATGGCTCTAGATTGGAGTCTTTTCACCTTGTGATTTATCCTCCGTAAGTTCTTTTAGACCTAGTGTCTTGCACACTTTTCAGTGCTCTGGGTGCCTACATGCTATGTACAGTCTATATATAAACCTACAGGTGTTACTCCTGTCTCTTGCATTCCCTCCCCATGCTGGACAGCCCTCGGGCAGAGATCAGCCCAGCTGCCAAATTGCATCAGGCTGTCAAGTTGAAGTGTTCAGGTGAAAACCCATTCAGTTTGCTGCAGATGTATGCAGCATCTGAGGCTGTATATCCAGAGGCAAAAGGTTAGTATGAGGGGAAGAGACCAGAAAAGCTGCTTTCTTTTCTCACCTTTCTCTGCTGACCATGTTGCTCCCCACACCTTTTAAATTCAAATTTGTTGTCATTACTGTGGAAGGTCCAAGCAGACCACTGCATGGACTTAGCTTGGCATCTTTCTCTTCACCTTAAAACTTCACACCTGCTGTAGGGATGCCACTCCAGCAGCTGGGCTGGGACTTCTTTTTCTTTTCACATTTTCCCTTCTGTCAGATGCAGTTCTGAGAGAAAAGGCTGTGGGAAGAGAAGACAGAATGGATTGGCTCTGGCCTGTTGCACATCCTTGGGCATTGTCCCTGTGCATCTCCAATCTGGAAGTGTGACATGGAAGTGATGACAGGGACTGCTGAGCAGCAAGGTTGTGAAAAGCTTCTGTAGCTTCAGCTGGGAGAGGCAGAAGAAAAGGAGACAGGTCCATTCATGCACAAGCCCTTCATGCCTTTGGCTTTGCTAGGGAAACTGTGCTGAGTTCTGGTGTCAAGACTTCAACCAGCCTGTTTTCAGACATGGACTCAATTTTAACTAGTTGATACTATACTCTGCAGCTTTGGTTTGTGCAGAAAGACAGGGCCAGGCTTTAATGACACAGAGGGGCACAAGTTTGATGTCCCGCACAATTCTCTCAGGTCAGATGTAACCTTTGGAGACCCAGGGAAAGCAAAGAATGTGTGGGGAGGATGGACCACTGTTCATATGACAGCAGTCCAAGATGGCACCAAACAGTATGGGATATTTCTCACTCTTTCGGATTGCAAGGGATATCATGGAGGCTCCCTGGCATCCTTCTAGGTGAAAATCTGGGGACTCCTTTTTCTCTAGCCATTTCTCTGGCCACCATGACACCCCTTCCCACCTGCCAGGTGACTGGAGAGCATCTCCCAGCCCATGCCTTTCCAAGGAGGTTCTAACCTCATACATACATCTGGGGGAAGGAGGAAAGAAACACTGGGAAGGAAGAGGAGCTATTGGAAATAAATGTGAGTTTGTATAAAATAACTGAGAACATAAGTAGAAATTAAATCACTTATAGCAGGTGGAGAAAGGATGTTCTAGCACGAGCATCCCATGGGGCTAGTTGAGCTGGCAGAACATGAACCTTCTGGGTGATTCTTTGGGATGCACCCTGAAGATTTCATGAAGTCTCTCCTGCCTTAATAAGGAAATGAAGAGGTGGAGCAAAGGTTTTAGGTGTTAGGTAGTCCTTCATCACTCGAAGTGCTGTGATATGGGGAGGAATAATCTGAGCCACTTGTAGGGCATCGGGTTTCTGCGTGAGCTAAGGTTTATCTCTAGAAATGGTTGCAGGCTGTGAATAGATTCAGTTAATGTGCAGGGAGGAGCAGAATGCTAGAGACCTAAAGACTGGTAGAGAAAATCACACTGGATTTGCAGAGTAGCATTTAATAAAGTCAGAGTAGGCCATGAAATGCCGGAAGAGTGTGTTCAGTTTTGTTCAGAGTATTTTGGAAAGATTCTGGAAAAGGTTAGAGTTGTCCCCGGGGCGGCAGTCACAGGAGGCCTGGGGAGACTGAAGAATAAAAAAGAATTGGATAGATAAGAAATGTTTAGTTTAACGAGTAGATGGATGAGAATGAGATGAAACAGAGACAAAAGGGAATAGATCAGAGAAAATAAATTGGATGGCTCTGTTCATCTTTTTCTCCTAATGTGAGGGCCAGGAGATACCTTGCAGTTCTGAGAGCTGAGAACATTGTAACTGGTCTGAGAAATCTATTAAGGAAAAATAACTGCCCCTCTCTCAAGCAGATACAGTCTCTGCTACTCTCCCATAATTGAGGAACACGGGGAGAGGAAAAACATAAGGTGTTTAGATATGTAGTAAGTCTATCTCAAGGGTGAGGAGAGCAGGGGCTGCCATGGGGTATGGGTCACAACTGAACCGTGCAGCTGATGCTGTGCTTCCTCCTCCCAGGGACTGTGTGGCCCTTTGCTTCCTCAACAGCGGCACCAGCTTTGTGGCTGGCTTTGCCATCTTCTCCATCCTGGGCTTCATGGCTGGGGAGCAGGGAGTGCCCATCGCTGAGGTGGCCGAGTCAGGTGAGTGAGGGCTGTGGTGGGATGATGGTGTCATGGGAGGTTTCTGTTTTTCCCCTGGGCCAGGAGGCATGCCCACAGGCTATCTGCCCCAGAGAAAACAGTGTTGCAGAAGCACGCTCCTGTCCTGGTAGGAAGCTCTGCTCTTTGCCTCCAAAACCCAGGGAGAAACAAATGCCCACTCATGAAATGTTATGATGCTATGGTCATGTCTTGAGGTCAATGTAAAGTGCCTATTGGGGCTATGTTAGGCAGGTAATGTCTCTCCAGAAGGGATGCAGTACCTGCACAGCATATACTTAGGCTTGTGCTGGGCTCAGAGGACCATCTGGCCCCCAGTCCTCGTAGCAGTGATGCAGCCATACCTTGCTGTGCCCCATTTTCCTCCCTCCTTGCTGGAGCTCCCCCACTCTGCCTTAGTTTCCCACATGGCGCTTGGCCAGGTGGCTGCCTCATGTGGGTCCCCAGGGATGTGCCATGCTGTGCCATGCTGCTGCCTGCTCTGAAGCCCTTCTCCCCGCAGGACCTGGCCTGGCATTCATCGCCTACCCTCGGGCTGTGGTCATGCTGCCCTTCTCCCCACTCTGGGCGTGCTTCTTCTTCTTGATGGTTGTTTTACTGGGACTGGACAGCCAGGTAAAGGTGCTGGATGCTTTTCTGCTGGACTACAGTCACTACCCCTTCAAGACAGGCTTGAACTTTACAGATAGAGGTGCGGGACTGCTGGCAAACTGCTCTGGTTGGGCTGACAGAGGTGGGATCTCTGCTCTTTGCAGTTTGTCTGTGTGGAGAGCCTCGTCACAGCTCTTGTGGACATGTACCCCACCATCTTCCGCAAGAAGAACCGCCGGGAGACCCTCATCCTGCTGGTTTCCATCCTCTCCTATCTGGTGGGGCTGGTGATGCTCACTGAGGTATTTTGGGCTCAGATCACCTGCATGGTGTTTGCTGGGTCTAAGTGTCTTCTGGCAGGGACCTGTCAGGTGGTGGGATTTATACTGGAGATGGGTGAGCTTCACTCTGCTGCTAAGTGCTTGAAGGAGGCTGCCCTGCCCTGCTCTGCCCTGCCCTGCCCTTCCCTGTGGTGTTTGCACTTTCCCTTCCAGTCCTGATTGCTTGTGCTAGTTACAGTTCTGACAGCTTTCCTGCCAGGACTGATAATTGGAGCTCTGAACAGCCAATATTTTGGTTATAAATTTCTCTCTGCGTGAGTTAAACATTTACTGCTGTATCTAGTTGCATGGTTTCGAGTGAGCCTTTATTCTTTTCTTTGCTCCCGTGTGGAGCTACAAAAATGGTTGAAAACTTGGGTGGAAAATGGATGGACAATTTAGCAAGTCAGAGTGTGCCCCATATCTATTACACTGATTTTCTTTATATTTCCCTTGTGTATGGGAATTAAAACTTAGTGAAGTCTGTGTGTTGTGGTGTTGATGCTGCCAAATCTGCCTTCGAAGGGGATTTCCACCCTTGTTTCCAGCTAAAAGAGTTGCTTTGTTTTTGTCTTCTCCTAAAATATCCCCACGATGGTCACTTCCCTTCTCCTGCCCTGCTCAGGACTGAAGGGTTGCTGAGGCTCCTGAGTGCAGGAAGTCTCCTAGATCTGCCACACAGCTTCATCAGGCCTTGAGCACAAGGGAGATGGCCTTTGTTGTTGGCTAAAAGTGTGCCTGAGGGAGAGGGTGGTCTCCTAGTCATGGGGAAGATGCTGCATTTGTGCTCTTCTCTGGCTGGAGCTCTTGACTTGTGCCTGACTCCTTTTTCCTCTCTCCTTCCCCACTTCTCACTGCCCACTTGACCCTCCCCAGGGTGGGATGTATGTCTTCCAGCTCTTTGATTACTATGCTGCCAGTGGCATGTGCCTGCTCTTTGTGGCCATCTTTGAGACACTCTGCGTTGCCTGGGTCTATGGTGAGTATGAACCAGGAGGGCTCAATTCTGCACCCTCAAGCTTTCACTTTCCCCACCCTCAATGCACCTGTCTATATTTCCTTTTGGGAATCTATTCACAGTGCAAGGCAGCCTTCTAAACCCTTGCTTTGTTGCCTGTGGATTCAACTGATGGGCCCTTCCTTACAGCAGTGCCCCTAAGGGATCTGCTTGGCAGACATCCTCAGCAGGTTTCTAAGTGCCCCTGGATTTGAGACCCTCCTTCTGTGGGGATATGAAACTGCCTGGGAGAACAGTTTCCCAGTCTGCGCATAGAGGAGTCTGAGATCCTCACAATGGTTTTGTGAGCTCTCTTTCAGCCCTGACATTCACAAGAGATGGATAAAATATAGTTCAGGTCACAGCCTCAGTTCATGTGCTAGCACAGGGCACAGGATATAGCAGCTGAGGGGCTGTGGTGACCCATTGAGCTGTTCTGGGGTGAGCAGACTTTAATCCAGGTTTGAAGTTCCTAGCAGGGTTCTTGGCTATGCAGAGGTTACTGCCTCATTTTCTGGGGAGATCCCAGATGGTGGGGAAGCAGGGCCCTCACTTGCCATCCTCCTCAAGACCCACAGACCCTTCTGCCTTGTTCCCTCAGCAATGAGATATCACTCCCCTCTCCTGCAGGTGCTGAGCGTTTCTACGACAACATTGAAGATATGATCGGCTACCGGCCGTGGCCCATCATCAAATACTGCTGGCTTTTCATCACTCCGGCAGTTTGCTTGGTGAGAGATGGGCAGAGCTGGGTGCCTCTGAGATACATACATACATATATATGGAGGGATCTGCACAAGTGTTGAGGCTATGTAGCCTCTCTTTTACCACATAACTCTGTGCGGGTGTGGAGTAACCAGAAAGACCTACTTTGACTAACAGTTGATTTTCTTGCCCTTTTTCTGTTGGCTTCTTCTACCCTGCCAGGCAACCTTCTTGTTTTCTCTGATCAAATACACCCCACTGACCTACAACAAGAAATATGTGTATCCGTGGTGGGGAGATACGCTGGGCTGGCTACTGGCTCTCTCCTCCATGGTGTGCATCCCTCTCTGGATCGTCTACAAACTCTCCACCATCAAAGGCTCCCTCAGAGAGGTGAGGCTGAAGCTCCGGGATCAGGGCAAAGGCAGTACTGCTGTCCAGCCTTTCAAGAGAGTTGTTTGTGTGTTGCAGGTTGATTAGTAGGGAGCCTAGAATGAATCAATTGAATGAGTTCATTGCTATAACTGAACTCTTGGTTTTATTGAGTTCTGCCTGGATAGAGGGCTGCCGCAAGCTGATTGTTGCTTCTTGGTGCCCTTTGTTTATTGCTTCTGTCTCTTTGCAAGTGCCATTAGGAATAAACTCACTAGATAACGAGGAGAAAGATGATATCCCGTACCTCAGTTCAGCATGGAGGCTGCCCTTGACAACAGTTTGGGGCCTTGCTCCAAGAAAACTCCAGATCCCACCTGTTCTCTAGCTCCTGTGAATGCTCAGGAAGGGGTGGTCTGAATGACTGAATGATATCCATGACTGGAAGGGGAGGGCCCGGGTTACCTTTCATCCTTGAGACTGTGTTCAGTGCCTACTTTTGCCTTCCAGAGGTTCCGCCAACTCACCTGTCCACTAGAGGACTTGCCTTCCAGGACAGGCACAGGACAGCCTCTTCCTTCCACCAGATCTGGCCTCCTGATGCTGACAGAGCTGGAATCTCACTGCTAGGACCAGTGTGACTCTCCCTCCCTTCCCCAGGATGGTTTGTATGCAGCTTTCATCACCTGTTGGACAACACAAGGATTCACTCACCTAGGAGAGAGGGATTTCCGAGTTGAGTTCCCTTCCCTGGAAGATCTGAAGTGCTGAGGGAGAAGCTGCTATGGAAATGGTCTGCGTGGAGTTAGCAATGCACCTTAATCCTCTCCCTAAGAGGGCTCTGAAGGGGCAGATCAAACACCAGTGTTTCAGAGCACCCCCAGCCTTCTGGTGGGCAGAGAAGAAGGACTGATCATGGAGTGGAGAGTGCCAGAGTCTCAAAGTTGTGGCTCTGGTGTGGACTTTGGGAACTCTCCATTCATTCTATTAAATCTTGTCTTTCCCCTCTAGTCTCATTGACTGTCTCATTTTTTTAACCAGCATCCTTTGCTTACATTGTGTTTGGTGGGGTGTGCGTCAGTGAAGTTGTGCTGAGTATCTGGGTCTGCATCTCTGCTGCTCTGGCACATTTGTACAGGAGGGTGACAAGAGAAGAAGCTTGGTTTAAGTTGGAAGGAAAGTGGGGAACACTGACTGGGAGACCTCTGTATGTAGTAGGCTTGGTGTTCTTGGTGCAATGCCACCTTCTGCTAGAAGCTATCATCTGCTCCCATCCAAAAGAGTCATCTGGCTGATGACTCACTGGGCTATTCCCAGGGCCTGCAAGAAGTGTGTGGGTTGGTGTTGCTTCATGCAAGTGAAGGATCGTGGGAAATTGTCCCTCATCTCTGCAGGTCTAAGTCATTTTTGTTCTGACCGGATTCCGGGTTCTCTAGAACCTGCTATTTTTGTTTCCCTGCATACGGAGGAAAGGCTGCATGGCTGAGGAGGGATCTGTATGTTATGTCAACTCAGCCACAAATAGAGCCTTTCATTTGCAGGCTGTTTGGGTGAAAAAAAAAACAACAACGAAAAAAACAAAAGCAAAAAAAAATAACGATCAAAGAACAGTTGTTTTAAGTGTTGAAGTCTCAGCATCTGAAGAGGGCAGCCAGAGGACATGTAGCCCTGGGAATCTGGATAGCTCTCACGTAACCCTGAGAAAGCCAGAGCATAGGAAGGGCTGAGTGAGTGAATAAAGCTTGGCTTTCCCAAGGACTGGTGGGCATCGTGCTGTATGGCCTGGTATGGTGCTGTTGGAGCACCCAGCTCGGAGGGAACAAGAATTCGAACAATCCACGCAGTGAACCACCAGGTGGCCCCAGGACCTCACCTATTGCCGGCAGCAGAAAGGCGAGGTGCAAGGGTACCTCCTCGGGCAGGCCGGTGGCACCGGGTGCTCCCGTGGGGTGAGGGAACAGGTCCCCAGCACCACTCCTTGGGGCAAGGGGATATGAAGGAGAGCTTCCTGCTATCTGTTTCCTTCTGGGGCTGTGGGGCACTTGGATAGGTGTGAGCAGTACGTGGTAGGGGTTTCTGCAGGAAAAGGTTAGAGAAGGAGGCTGAGGGAAGACCCTTTCCTCTGGCACAGTGCCACCTCTTGCTTTCCACACAAAAGCAGCATATAGTTGTCTATGGGAAGTGATGCTGATTAGTGAACAGTCTGGCTGTGCTCCAGGGGATTTCTTCCTTCCCCTTCTGAAAAGATGATGGTAGACCTCAGTTGACCGTACCTCAGATGGGTCTTTGAAGTGGATCAGCAGACCCTCCAAGTTGTGAGGCTCTTTGACCCCACTTGTATGGTGGGTGATGGGCAGTCCACCAGCTGTAGAGCCAGAGAGGGACTTTCCCTGGCTTGGGATGATGGGGGCACTTTGGCTCCTGTTGCTGTTTTCCGAGCTGCAGCCAACTCTCTCCCACAGGGTTTGTATTCATTCCCAGCTGTGGCATGTGCTGTTTTAGCCTCCTGAGGACATACATGTAGATGCTCACCTGTGAGCTGAAGGTAGGAAAGAGCTCAGAAACCTAAGAGAATCCCCTTTGGGAAGAGACCTCCAGTGTGAGGGTGGATGGAGCCATTCCTCTTTCATGCAATGCTGGCTGGTAGAAATTATTTCCAGAAATGAACAAATCCAACACAGAGGATAATTTTCAGTTGGCTTTTTATATGAGTCATAATAGAAGCTCCATGACTTACTAATTTCAAACAAAATAATATTTTCATTTTCCAGTAACATCTATAAGAGATTTGGTCCACTGGTGAGGTACATTAAAACTAACAGAAAATTGTCCACAGCTACCTCCAGAAAATGGCTGAGGTAGAAAGTCTGCTCAGCTGCAGTTAGGCAAAATGGGAGCCTGCCGAAAGGCTTGTGACTTGCCTTGTTTCCAAATAGCTTGGTGTCCATTGAATTGGGCACGTGGTTTATTGATCTGGTTATGTATGAGCCAGGAAACCTCCCAAGCCTGTGTTCCTAAATGACCTAATTGCTGTAAAACTTTGGATGAGCTTTGCAAGTCAGATAAGCAAAAACAAACAAACAAACAAACAAACAAACAAAAACCCACCAAAGGTTTGTTGGGTATTCTTATTTGCAATAGGACTTTGGGATGAAGAATTGAAAGCTGTGATGCCTGGCTTGAAACATAAATTGAGTAGATTCTCATTATTCATTGAGCAGATTGATAGACTAAGTCTGAAATGAGTATACTTGAAACTTCCAGATACGACATTTCTCACAGCGTCTTTAAAGACTCCTCGGTTAAATCACAGCAGCACCTACCACTTATTTTACAGCGCCCCAAATGTAGGTGAAATTTGGAATGTGGTGATCTTTTTTGATGTGAAATACAGCAAATTGAGTTGTTTTGCATTCAGAATCAGCCCAGCATTCCTCCTCTCACAGCCTGTGGCACGTACCCCAGCTCAGACCCTTCCCACATGGGGAAGACACGATGTCCCATCAGACAAGAGACAGACAATTCTTTGAAATTTCCCCTCATGTTCAGAATCTAAAATCTGTAATTTAGTCTAAGAAGTCAATTCTTAAGTTTCAGGAATGTGGATGGGATTGAAGACCTGTTTTTTTTTCATATATATTTTTTTTTTTTTTTTTTCTTTTTTTTCTTTCTTCTAGTTTTAGATAGTAATAAGGGAGAGATTTTGCCTGGACTCATTGGTGAATCAAGTTGTTTTGGGCATCAACATGTGCTACTCTGTCCCAACAGCCACACAGTGTCCTTTGCATCTTTGTGACCTACGCACTGCAGATGTTTGCTGTCACCTTGTGCACTGCATGGCAATAGGATTCACTGCCCTATGCCCTCTGCCTGATGTTTTTCAATAGTCTTCTTTGGTCTCTGATCACCAGCAAGCACTGCTGTTAGACTCAGAGAGTTTGCTGTTAGACCAAAGACATCACCCTAGCATCTCTAATCCTCCCCAGAGCCCACTGTTGTTGCTATCACTGAGCTCCTGCAAAATCTCCCCTTGCCTTGTCCTCTCCCTTACCATGGCAGCCGTAGGATAGAGGGACATCTCGCCCTGAATGTGCTTCCGAAGCAGGAGAGTCCTTACAGTCTCCTCTTCTCTAGAGCCCTTGGAAGAGGCTGTCAGTGACAGGCAGAGCTGAGAGGGGCACAGTGAGGCCCTGCGTTGGAGCAGCACTGCAGCTGCCTGAGCCCATTACGGTACTGCAGGGCCTCGTTAGCACTCGTTACTTTGGTTATGTTCACTTGTGATTAGTTACGGTGGAATTGTTGTAGGAAGTCACAGGCGTGCTTAAGCAGAAATTAACCATAAACATAAAACATAAATTATAAGAATGCCTAGGGAAGGCTCCTCTAAAAATACAGCGTTCAGCTGACAAGGCAAATTCCTGATCAAACAAGCAGCTGTTATTACAGCAGTACTTTGGTTTCATTAGCAAAGGTGTCAAAAGGTGGATGAGCATGGGTTGTGGTGGCTCCTCTGGCTGAAGCCCAGTGGGATGGGAGCCAGACTGCACCATGCTCTGGCCTCGAAGAGTGAAAGAAGAAAGGAGGTGAGGTGTGCTGCCAGCCAGCACGGAACAGGAGACCTTTGCTGGGGTGCGTGGTGTGCCCAAAGCCAGGTAAAGCCACTACCAGGAGTGCAGCATGGTCCAAGAGTCCTGGTCTCTAGCGGTCCCTGGGGTCTGTGCCACCAGACTGGCAGAGGATGAGGATCAAATTGTTGGGCTGTGACAGTGGTGAGTCCTTAAGTGGATGCTGCCACAGCAGGATCAGGTTGCCCTTTGAAAACGGCAATGAATTATTACCTGGGGAGAAACTCTGAAAACTGAGCATAACTTCTGGTATTTCCTGGTTTGAAGAGTAGAAATAACAGCCTTTTTCTTCCCTGATGGAGAGTGATTTTCACTCATTTCTAGATAAAGTTTTCATTTAGGTTGGCTTTCTTCTTCTTCTTTTGCCTGAATGTCACAGGTCTTTTCCCATCTACAGTTTTGCAAAAGGCTGTGATGCTCTTGTGAAATACTTCAGTGTGGATAAATGAGGTTTTTAGGTCAGCTCTGCTTACCTAGGCTTATCTCAATCCCCCTCCATATCTGGATAACCTCTTCTGCCCCTCTTCCCAGCTGCCCTGGGTGACACTGGAGCTCTGCAGCAGGTCAGGCGGCAGCACGGTGCCCCATCAGCAGGGATTGTGGTGCTCATGCTGTGGTCTCTCATGACCCAGAGGGCTGCTGTCAGCTCTCTGGTGACCAGAGGAAGCTCTAACCCTGGTGTATGGTGGACATGTCCCAGTTTAAATCCTGCATGCGGCTCTGGTTTGACGGCATAGATACAAGAAAAGGTCAGTAGGAATTTGGCAGGCATGTTTATGTGCAAAGCGATAGATTAAACTGTAAGAATCATTAAAAAAAATGTTATGGAGCTGAACTGTCTTGAGAAAAGTAGCAGAACTGGAATGCCTGCTGCTGGCATAGTTCGCGATCAGCCCTGGAAAAGCACATTGGTGCTGAGATGGGTGCAGAGCAGGCAGGTGGCTGGGGCCATGCTTTGGGGTCGGTAGGCTGACTGCCGATGGCTGTGGCTGATCTTTGCAAATGTAGGGCCTTTGCCCTGTCCACCCACAGCTGCTTGCTATTCTTGCTTTCCTGTCAGGGCCACAGTTCAAGGTCTGGAGAGGCACATGCGGAAAGGGAGCTGCAGAGAGAGTTCTCCCTCCCCGGCACACCTCCCTGTGCCATCCCACCACCCACCTGAGAGCAGGGTGGCAATTTGACGGGGGGAGTTGGTGGAAGGGGAGGGACTGGAGGAGGAGAGAGGGGAGCCTTTGCCTTAACTCTTGCTGCATCTCCCCGCCGTGCAGTGGATTTCCCATCCGGACACTGGTGAGACGGGACTGGCTTGCCTGGTGGATCCCACATGGGTGCAGGTGAGCTGGGGATCTGCTTGCCTGCAGGTCTGGTTGGGAGTGAGCCAATGAATCTGTGAGGGAAAATACTTTCCAGCAAAGTGACAGAGGGCTGGAGGGTGGGGAGCAATTATCAGTTTGGATTAGCATAGGGAAGAGCTTGTTCCTAATGGTTCCTGTCAAACAGAGCAGGCAGAGCTGCACTGCCAAGAAGCAGTGGATAGCTGAAGGATGGGCAACTGGCACTGAAGGCTGCAGCAGAGCAAGAGAAGTCCTCGTGCAGCAGAAAGGTGGAGAAAGACATAAGAGGGGGCCAGAGAGGGATGGGAATGAAGAGAAGCAATGGCTAGGTAGTGGTGTGCAAGGGGGAAAAGCTTCAAGGCAAGCAGGAGGCAGTGACTCCCACCATGCTACCCTGCAGATTGCTGACCCTGTGCTCGTGCATGGGCTCGGAGGTGCTCTCTGCTCCTTATCATTCCTGCTCAGGGTGTCCTCGGATCTGTTCCCAGTTAGGGGTGAAGAACCATCCCGGGGGAGGGTAGGGAGAAGGCAAGGTCTGTGCATGTGCAGAAGCCCTGATCTGAGGGTGTGTTTGTGAACAAACCCAAGCAGATCACGTGGGGGTTTCATAACACCTGATCCACATCTCCTTAAATCAACAACAGTGCTTTTAAAGCAATCACTGTGGTGAATGGGGGCTTTCATCCAATGCCATTGGAAATGCTGTTGCCCTAGTTTTCTTCACTGAGAACTGGAGATACAAGGGTCTGAACCTTGGACCTGGCCTTCACAGATCTGCAGAAGCCCATCAGTGCTGGATGTGGGGCTGCAGATGTGGTCCCTGATGAGTGCTGCCCAGCAGGCCCTGTGCCTTACTGCTGCCTGCTGGTGCTCTGGGCAGGGCTCCAAGGCTTCAGTGCAAATCTGCGTGCTCCCTGAGCTTGAAGCTCTGTGAAGGAGCAGCCCTGCAGCCACCGTGTCCCCTGCCTTGGACTCTGTCCTGTCCTTGTGGGTCTGCACGGCAGGTCACTGTCCTACCCCAGTAGAACCTCTCTGCTGCCCGTGCGCCTTGGCTGGCTGCCAGGCGTCCAGCTAGGCCCAGACTAGAGATTCAAGGTCTCCAGGGATCGGAGTCTCCAACCTGGCCCAGGCTGCTGCGGGGCTCAGGTCTTCATGGTCTTCTGTGGCTTTGCCCTCTGCAGAAGGAACGATGAGCTGCAGGCACCTAAGAGCCAGTGGGGGTAAAGAAACAAGCCCGCGTTGCCCTTAGCATGGGTTGTGTTTCTCTGCTAGCAGAGGACAACGAGGAACAGCTTGGTCCGCCTGAGCTGCAAAGGACTGCAGTCTGCACACCTTGCAGCTTGCATCATAGATATATGTGTCATTAACATTTTTGCAGATGTTCCTACTCTCATTCTTGCTGGTGACTGTTAGCAGCAAAAATGCTGAATGCAGGAGCGTTGACCTTTTTTCATGTTGGAGAAAATGCAAGCAGGGTCTGATCCTCATGGCAGGATGGCATGGATCCTCTGTGCTCCAAGAACCTTGCTGGACTTATGCCTTGAGATACCCTGTAGCCCACGCCACTCGCAAGTTAATTAAGAAGTGTAAAGAAGCCAGCTAGTTTTCAACATCTTGAAAAGAAAGGCATTTTAATTTGAACTGGTGTCTGGGAACTGATCACTTTTCTCTTGCTATACCTTTCCTTGCCCTTCTTCTTGCAGCTGGAATGAGCCATGCTCCAGATGAGTCCAGGTTTGGGAGCAGCAATCTCTATTCTTGTTGATGGGAAGAGCTACTGCTCCCATTTCCCCATACATCTTGTGTCTTTGCCCTGCTCCAGCAGCAGCACTGCTCCAGCCTGGACTGTTCTTTCAGCTGTACCCTGGCACTGTACCCTTGTTCTCTGTCCTTGCTCCCTCCTCTCACCATTGGCATGTGGTACAGGATTCCAGCTGCCAGCTCATATCGTGCAGCCAGCAAATTTCCTGCATTGTCCTGCTCCTCCTTGCATAACACAGCATAGCCTGCCTTTCTGATTTCTCCCTCCCCACCTCAAATTGCAGTTCATGTGCTTGGCTGCTACTTCTTCCACAATAAAGCCAGGACACAGAAATGCAGTGCGGCTGTATTCAGCCATCACTTGTGACTCTGCCTTCTGCAGCCCAGACAACACCTACCAGTGTCCAAAGGTGCTTTACATTGCGCTTCCTCTGGTGAGCGTTATCTTCTGCTTTTTGATATGGTATCAATTGCTGATTCACTGTTTGCTCCTGAGACTGCCCTCTTCTCGTTTGCCTCGAGATAAAACAGCAGAAGAGGTCAACTGCCCAGAGGCAGGGCTCTTGAGTGGTGACACTGGGCTTGTGGGAAGGCAAGCTTCTCCCTCCTCTGCCAGAACTCCCGCTGGCTTCCTTTTTTCTCATGTTCCTCATATCATATAAGTAGCCCTCAGTCAGTCCTTTTTGCCTTAGGAGGGGCTGAGGTACCACCAGGATTTGCTTTCAAAGGATGCTTTCATTCTCCTCTTTCTGATTCCTGCCTCTCTTTGGCAACTTGCTACCAAACACAACTAATAAGTATTGCTTTTCTGCATACTGCTTTTGGCATGTGGAACTGAACTGGCTCACAGCACTTCAGGTGTGTCCTTGGACTTGCTTGCCTTGAGTGGCTGTATGTGAAGGATCCTATGGCTTCAGGCCAACAAAACCCCAAAATTGTGAACATGAAGAGATGTGGTTATCTCAGCCAGCTTATGAGGAAGGGACTTGTTTGAGGCTGCCTGTGTGCTGTCTGCTCTCTTTTTGGTGACAGGCAGAATCCAGAAGTATTCTGATTTTTGCATCATTTACACCTTGTGGAGAAAAAACTTGTCTGCTGGCACATACCATGCCCTGTTCCAAACCTGTCCTCTTCCCTCTGTGGGGAGAGGACAGGTCATGTCTGCAAGGCCTGGCCTGGAAAATCATAGAATTGTTTGAATTGGATGGGACTTTTAGAGGTCATCTTGTCCAACCTCCATGCAATGAACAGTCACTGACAGGTAGATCAGGTTTCTCAGAGCCCCATCCAGCCTGACCTTGATTGTCTCCAGGGATGGGGCATCCACCGCCTCTCTGGGCAACTTGCTCCAGGCACCTTACTGATGGACTGGGGTTGAAAATACAGTAGGGTATCTCTGAAAGTGGCTGGTGAGGTTGGAAGGAGGTGAGGTCAGAGGATGGAGCTGATGGATAAGGGGCAGAACTGTGCGCTATGCCAGGGGCATCGCAGTCGTGGTAAGGACCTCATAGCAAAGGAACAAAAGAGACTGAGAATGAAGGAGCCAGTTTTCTTCAAACTTTGGTGATGGAAGAGCAGAAAAATTGCAGGCAGTGAGAAGCAAAGCATTTTTTCCAAGCTTGTGTATTAAGGATAGAAATATCTAAAGGGAGAAGAAAATGCATGTCAGGGAAGATGTAACACAGTGGGTGTCTGGGCTGCTGTGGGAGACTTATATTATTCCTAGCTGGAAACCAGAAGCTATTTGAGTCCCCATCTGGCCTGGGAACATATAGGGCAGGAGCACAGTGGGAGTAGATGTTCCAGAAAAGAAGCAGGAGTTGTGTGAATAGGTTTCCTCATAGAAAATGCAAGCAACACAGAGGAGGCAAATCTGATGTGTAATGCTGTCTATCACTTTGCTTGGGGAGGGAGAAATGGGACAAAGGGCCCAAACTTTGGGCACTGGTTTAATCTACCATCCATACCCAGTTGAAAAGGTTTATTTCCATAACTTGGGTGCTTCTCCCTTTTTTGCAATAGGAAAATAAAGCCACAAGCACAGCATCTCCCCTGCTGATCCATGCCTTCCCAGGGCGGCATTCCAGATTCTACTCTTCATGTTGGATGTTCTGGGGCCAGGGGATGGGGTCAGAGTGGGTCAGAGCCCATGTCCTGCTCCAGACATCCCTGATAGCAGCATTGGGGCTCTGGGCTAGCACTCAGAACTGCCTCCGGGGCTGGGCAGAGGACATGGCTGCCCATCAGTGAGCTTCCCTGCCCCTCTGAGAGACAGGGCTAATGCACAGCCAGGGAAAACACAAATATTAGTAGAAATAGACTGCTTTCTGGATCTCCTTGCATGAAAAGAACAAAAGCAAAGAATTAGCCAAGTCCTCTCCTGTCAGCTTCTCATGACATCCTCAATAAGCCCAAACTTAAGCATCATTGTACTTGATAATGTGCCCTGGACAGCAGCAAATTGGGACATGCCAGGGACTGTGACAGATCAAACATGTTTCATTAAGTACGTGCTATTTTTTCTCTCCCATTTGGTAATGCGAGGAGCTCTGCTACTCTCAGGGCTGTGAAGGCTGTGCTGCAGCATCTGAATGAACTGATGAGCCAGCTGGCAGCTCTGCAGCAGGCAGGCAGCAGGGAGAGGGTCCTTCAGAAGCCAAGAAAAGGCTGGCAGCAGGGGCTGGCCTTTCCCCTTCACATCCATCCCAGCAGGGAAGCAAAGTGAAAGGGGCAAAGCTGGGGCTGAATAGCTTTCCGATTTAATGGGAAACCAGAATCTTTGCTCAGTGTTTTTCAACAGGCAGACATGTAGCCATGAAAATGGCCTGCAATGGCCCCTAATTGTCCTTCTCCATGCTATATGCCCCACTGCTCTTGCTGCAGCTCATCTTACTAAAGGCAGTGTTAGAGCTTTGTATGTGATTCAGTCTTCTGCTTTCAGAGTCCATGGAAAGGCCAACCCTATGCTGGGGTGCATCGTGCACAGCATTGCCAGCCAGTTGAGGAAAGCGATTGTCCCACTCTACACTGCATCGGTGGAACCTTACCTTGAGTACTGTGTGCAGTTTGAAGTGCCACAGTAAAGAAAGGGCATAAAACTATGAGAGTGTCCAAAGGAGGGTTAAAAAGATGAAGGAGGTTCTGGAGGGCAAAGTGTGAAAGGAGCAGCTGAAGACCCTTGGTGTGATCAGTGCAGAGCAGAGGAGCTGAGGGGAGGCCTGATGGCGGCTGCAGCTCCTCACAGGGAGCGGAGGGCAGCGCTGAGCTCTGCTCTGTGTGACAGCGACAGGGAACGGCATGGAGCTGTGTCAGGGGAGGGCAGTGGGGGTGAGGGACAGGGGCTGCACCACAGGGCGGTGGGCATGGAACGGGCTGCACGGGGCTGTGGGCACGGCCCTGAGTGCTGGAGCTCAAGGGGCACTGGGACACCTCTCTCAGACACAGGTTTCGGTGCTGTGTGGAGCCAGGCGTTGTGCCCAATGATCCTTTCCAACTTGAGAGATTCTGTGACTCTATAAAATGTGCTGCTGATGTCAAAAGGAAGTGCAGGGGCCCCTTGGCAGGAAGGCAGATGGGGACGCAAAAGCCTGGGCATTTACAGAGCAATTGATGTTTTACACTGTGGTCTGGTTTCTTTTCTGTACTTGAATGACAGAAAATATGCCTTCTGCCAAAACCTGCTTGCTTTGCTATGCGCATTCACTAAAAATTGCCTTTTCATATGCAAGTGTCTTTCTCTGCCTGAGGACGTGATATATCAGAGGGTTAGCATTTAGGAAATGATTTCATTTGCATTAGGCAACTTGCAGAAGCAAATGACACCCAGCGATAACGATGCTGTCTTGTGTGAAGCAAGCTCAAGCATCGGCAACCTGATCCTGCTTCCCTCTCATCCTGTTGAACACTGCACCAAAAGAAATGCCATGGTGTTTTTATGGTACTAGGCCAATTTGTTAGTAAGACCATACATATTGTTATTCCCAGTTGCCTCAGGCTTTCTGATTGTCCTTACACACTAGCTAGCCTTAAGTGAGAAAACTGGAGAGAATGTACAAAGAGAGAAAGAAGGCTGTCCTGGTTCCATTGAGACCGCATATGAGACTGCAAAATGTTTTTAGATGGGTTTGGAGGTCTTTCCTTGTAAGGTGCAGTCAGGTGTGGTGAGGTATTGTTCATTCTATTGGTTGGGAGAGGTCACTGGACTGAGCCACTTCCAGAGCCATGCCTGGATTTCACCTGGGCTTCAATGGTCCAGGGGAGATCCAGGGACAGAGGAAGAGACGAACAGTGTGGGCAGCACAGATTCCTATCACTGCTGATCCTTGGTAATGGAGCTGACCCCTTAGGATGCACAGAGGAAGAAGCAGAAGTGATGTTAAGATATACCTACCAAACCACCAGCAAGCTAATGTGAAGAGAGAAAGCCCTGGTTTCTTTGCACTTACAGATAGTGGGGATGGAAGCCTTTCACAGAGATGTTGTTACTTTGGAGAGATTTGTTTCCAGTGCAGCTTCCCAAGTCAAGCAAAGGAACATCTATCCCTTGCTGATGCCCTTCTGGCCCTTCTAAGGCCAACTTCTGAGCAAAGCTACTAGCAAGATGTAGCTACAGCTAGGACTTCCCTGGCACGGTTCATCATGTACCCTGTTCGTGTTAAGTCTGTGCTTCCCATGTGCATCCTTACACCAGGATGCCCCATTAGGGCATGCTTTTGAGGAGGATTATTTCAGATGGTAAAAGAAGATTTCTGTCTTTACACTTAATCTTCTCTTTATAATCAAATACTGGGAATCAATGTGAAGATGTTGTCAAGAAGAAGATTTATTCTGGCTTGAGTGAATTTTGGCTAGATTTAGACTCTATGTACAATAGAAAACTTCATTTTTCAACAAACAATGACTAACCTTGTTTAATTAAGAGGACGCTATGGATAACTCATTATTCTGTACAGATTAGAAAATGTCTTCCTTGTTCCACCCCATAGGCCCAGCCACATTCAGTGTGGCTTCTGAGGCAGTGAGTGGATTTTCTCTGCGATTCAATGGCTCTGCTTTCTCCTGCAATTTTTTCTTTCACTTTTGTACTCATGGTGACAGTAGGAATGGGTCTGTTGTTGCGACTGGTCCCCTCACTCCTCCCACCAGCGGCTCCCTGCATCTGCATTCTGTTTCTCCTCTGTCCCACAGAGCCATGACCAGAGCCACAGTCAAGAAGGCAGAGCCCAATGGGGCAATTGCAGCTCCTGAAGAAACAGAAAAGGAGGAAATGGAAGAGCGAGGCCAGTGGAGCAGCAAAGTGGAGTTTGTGCTGTCTGTGGCTGGAGAGATTATTGGTCTGGGTAATGTGTGGAGGTTCCCATACCTCTGCTACAAGAATGGCGGTGGTAAGTTGTCAATAAGAGTTGTTCTTGGTCTGCAGACACTACAAGATACAGTCATATCTGGGCCTATTTCTCTCCAGAGGGTGCCGCTTCTCAAAGCAGCTCTGCTGAGTTTTAATTATAAATTAATTTTTAGGAGGGGAGCCCTATCTCTCAGGAACTCTTTGAGGCTCTTGGGTGTTCAGAGACACATATGGTCTTCCAAAATGAGCTGTGAGGGGTCAGAAAGCCAGCATCAACCTCATTCTGCATCATTACCTTTCCCACTCTATCTGTTACCCCCATCTCTCTCAGGCCCTTGTTATAGAGGAGGAAAGGCTTTGATGGTGCCAGTATCCTTGCTAAAGCCTGGTATGTCCTTCCTGGCACCTGGGTGCCCTCTTCCTTCTTCAGAAAACTTGAACTCCCACCTGCAGCTCTCACAGGGCTGCCTGCCCTATGGTTATGAGGGCAACACAATGTTTTATTATGCCGGTGTAACTCAGCTCCAGAAGTGATGGAAGCTGAAGCATCTTATCTTGTTGTATAGGGTAATACAAGACAGAAGGGCCATCTTTGAAAACATGTGAGAAGGGTTTTCTCAGAGGATGAAAAGAAAAAGGATGCAGCTACCACTTTTCCAGGAGCAGTTCTGCCAGTGGTCAACACATTGCTAGGGAAATCTGTCACCAGGAATTATCTATTCCCTTTCCCTTTGTTTCTTATGCGGCTGCCCCTTTCACAGTAACAATGCAATAAAATCATTAAAAATAAGCTTTCTCATAACAGTAAAACGTAGCTGGGGAGGAAGAAGAGAATAACTGACTGCCACTAGCTTTTGTTAGTATGTTTCCCTTGCCTTAAATATTTTTTTCCCTGCAGACTATATCTCAAAGGCCATTCTTCCCCCATGTGCTATAAGCTGTCGCCAACGGATTACTGATTCAGCTGTTCTTCATCCCAAGATTACCAAATTCTCATCCCCTGTGTTGTTTCTGGCGTTCTTCCAAATCAAGCTGGAGTCAATACAGTGTCACCTCTGAGCCAGAGGGGGTTGGATAAGAAGATAAAGAAAATAGAAAGAGTCTTTACTTGAACCTGGGATAGTTTTTTTAGCAGATTCTTTAGTTTCCTTCTTTGAGATTTTGATAGCAGTAAGTCAGAAAAGCACAGGATACCTAACACTGGTGCTGCACATTATTGAACAGCCCATTCTGCAGTGATGATTTGAGAGAAAAGGCATATCTTTTGCATGGAAAGTTCTTTCCTGGGCTTGGATGATACCTTTACATGGTGTATGTCTGTGTTATCCAGTCCAGTAGTCCTTGCAATTTGTACGCTGATCAGTGTGGAAAGGCTAATTTTTATTTTAAAGGTCTTTTTTGTTTGTTTGTTTTAAATTGAACTCCTTTAGAATATCTGATGCTGTAATTCAGAGGCCAACAAGGCTAGGCTTGGGAAAGATTAGGACAGGAAAGTCCTTTTCTCCCAACTCACACACTGCAGAAAATACGCTATGACTATAGGGGAAACATTTCTTTCTCCAGTGCTCCAGGGAAACAAATGGCCAACAAACTAGTATGGGACAACACACTGTCTTTCCCGTGACACTAAAATATATCCTTACCATTGGAAAAGCCCTTGACATTGTTGCAAAAAAAGGTATTCATCTTTTGTAAGTGCTCCACTGCCGCCAGCCTGGGAGTGGTGTCTTGTTACCTTTATCTTCCAACGCAGTGAAACAGTTATGAAGTTGTAAAGACTGATAACATAACTATTGCGCTAATGTTTTGTAAATCAGCTGATGGTAAGCTTGTGTATGGTTTCACTCCAAATTTGATCTAATTGCTCAGCATCCCGTAGTTGATATAGAATCGTAAGGAAAGGAGAGGAGGTCTGTTTCTGGGGCCTTTCTTGCTGAGCCTCCTTTAGTGGAGAAGCAAAGAGGAGAGGAGATGGCAGCTGGAGTATCAGCTGGTAACAGCCTGGGAAGGTTAAGGGAGACAAGACAGGAAACATATAAGAAAGATCTTGTTGCTCAGAATAAAACAGGTCAGCCTTTGAGACGTAATACCAAAGGAGAGGGTCTGGCCTGCTGGAAGGTTCCTGCATGCACAGGATAATAAAATTGTCCTGCAGATTTGTTGCAAGGGGGTCTTGTAACAGCAAAGGAGCAGCTGCCTCTGGTTTAGCATAAACAGTTCCCACTGCCTGCTCTGCAAACTTATATGGAGGCTGTGAACTGGGTTCCCTGCCTCCAGCCTCAGGTCCCCTGTAGCTACAGCACAGCTGTGTTTAGAGAAAATCTGGTTCAGCTTGTTATTGTAACATTGCTGGCTTAAAAACAAGAGGAAATGTTCCTAATTGCTAATTATCCTTCATGAGAAGGAATTTCAGCACGAGTGGCAGTGCTGGCAGGGGAGAATTGGGACCTGGGGACAAAGCCTGTTCCTGTTGAGGCCCTCATTTCTGCTGTCTACACCACTGCTGCTCCCCAGGCACTGGTGGTGAGAGATGCTTGTGACCAAATTTTGCTGTGTGATGGAAGGACCCTGACAGAAAGGCATATACTCTGACTTGCTTTGCTTTTACTGCCTGTCTTTGGAGAGGAGTGAAAGTGTAGAAACCTCACACTCTTTATTTTAATGAAAAAACAAAGAGAAGTTAAACTTTTTCATTTTGGAAATACTAGAAAGATACTCTCTTGCCATCCCTCTACTTCCATTCTTTCAGCCAAACTACTTGTCTAATTTGACATGAAATTTGACTCAAGTGAATTTATACCCTGATAGATTTATTATTCATCAAGAAATGCCACAGTTTCCAGGTTTGTATCTTCCAAGCAAGTTTTCTGTGACTCCTAGGACAGGCAGAACAAATGCAATTATGTGAAGCAAGGGCTCCTTGTGCTTTGCCTGTCTCCTGCTGAAAGTGAACATGAAGTTTGGGAATGACAACGGGGACAATTTTGTAAGTGCGGTCTCTTCCCGTTAAAAAGCTCTACCTTACCTCTAACCATTGGCCAACAGAAATGCAGCACTACTGCAGAAGCATGAGACAGACCAGACTTGTATTTTTCCAAGAACAGATGAAGTAAGAGAACTTTCTCTTTTGCAGAGGCCACACAGTTAATTCAGGGAAATATTTCTGTTTACATCTAGAGGATTTCAGCTGTGGCCCAAGGTATCTGTAAGCGGTGTGTAGGATAAGGTTTTGAAAAGGTTCCTGAGGCAGTATCTGATCTCTCTTTGCAGGAGCATTCCTTATCCCCTACCTCATCTTCCTCTTCACCTGTGGGATCCCACTGTTCCTTCTGGAGACAGCACTGGGGCAGTACACCAGCCAAGGAGGGGTCACTGCCTGGAGGAAGATCTGTCCCATCTTTGAAGGTGAGTCAATTTACAGGAACTGCTGGCAGCACTTTCTAAAAATTAGTGACTCAGAGCCTCTTTTGGAAGCATTATTCTGCTTCTCTTTCCCTCTCTTTCTCTCTTTCTCTCTCTTCCACATTTCCTCTCTTCTTCCTTCCTTCCTTCCTTCCTTCCTTCCTTCCTTCCTTCCTTCCTTCCTTCCTTCCTTCCTTCCTTCCTTCCTTCCTTCCTTCCTTCCTTCCTTCCTTCCTTCCTTCCTTCCTTCCTTCCTTCCTTTCTCTCTCTCTCTCTCTTTCTCTCTCTCTCTTTCTCTCTCTCTCTTTCTCTCTCTCTCTCTCTCTCTCTCTCTTTCTCTCTCTCTCTTTCTCTCTCTCTTTCTCTTTCTCTCTCTCTTTCTCTCTCTCTCTCTCTTTCTCTCTCTCTCTCTCTCTTTCTCTCTCTCTCTCTTTCTCTCCTTTCTCTTCCTTCCTTCCTTCCTTCCTTCCTTCCTTCCTTCCTTCCTTCCTT